>PISX010000518.1:0-210064 GCA_004024625.1 Mellivora capensis
TGGGGGAGGGGCCTGTTGTAGTGATTCTCAAGTGTCTTTGCCCGAGGCAGAGCTGCACCGCCCTTACCAGGGGCCGGGCTAAGTAATCCGCTCGGCTTCGCTTTCGGGAGCTTTTGTTCCCTGAGCGCTTTCCGTAGAGTCCGGAGGACGGGAATGAAAATGGCGGCCTCCTAGTCTCCGGCCCGGAAGAGCTGAGATTTGGGGCTCCACTCCTCAGAGAAAGGCTCCAGCTACTCCCATCTCCCACGCCCCCGGCCGTGCTCCGAGCTCACCCAGCCCGCGACCGGTCCAAGGTAACCCCGAGCTGAGAGCTCACTCCTCGGCTCTGTCTCTGCGGCCGGCTTCCCGCTCCGATACCTGCTAGCTCTGGGACACTCAGACACCCCCGCTCCTTCTGTGACCCTGCGGGACCTGGGGCCACGCTGACCCCGCGTGGGCTTCACCCCGGTTTAGCCTCTGGAGCGATGTCCCTCCGTGGAGCAGACTTTTAAAAGTCCTGATTTAGTGCTCCGTTGCTCCGCCGCTTGCCGGGAGCCGGCCCCTCCCCCGCGGTCTATCCTCCTGTCGCTTTCGATTCACTTCTCCGCTGGTCCTACCTTCCAGAAAGTGGTCGATTTCCTGTTTCCAGAATTGCTGTTCTTCCTCTCTTTGGTCTCCCGTTGGATTTGTAGGTGTTCGCAATGTTTTGATAAGCTATCTAGCTTATCTCCTGCTACCTGATGTCGTCTCAGCTGCTACTTCTCCGCCATCTTGACCCTACACCCTCAAATTAAATATGTTTTAATTTAAATTCAATTAATTAACATATAATGTCCTATTGGTTTCAGAGTTTAAGGTCAGTGATGAATCAGTTTTATATAATGCCTGGTGCTCATTACATAACGTGCCCTCCTTAATGTCTATCACCCAGTTATCCTATCCCCCTTCCTCCTCCCCTCCAACAACCCTCAGTTTGTTTCCTATGATTAAGAGTCTCTTATGGTTTGTTTCCCTCTCTGATTTCATCTTGCTTTACTAGTCAGCAATCAGGAAAAAAAAAAAGAAAGAAAGAAAGAAATCTTGTCATTTGCAATGATGTGGATGGAACTAGAGGGTATTATGCTAAGCAAAATAAGTCAATCAGAGGAAGACAATTATATGGTCTCACTCATGTGGAATTTAAGAAACAAAACAGAGGATCATAGGGGAAGAGAGGAAAAAAATAAAGCGAAGATTTCTATAGAAGATCTTTCATATCAACCTTAGGTGAGTTCAAAGTCACATTTAAAAATCATAGAAAATGACTATGCTGGCAAAATAAGCAAAAAATAAAAAACAGAAACGGGAATACTTTCTAGCTTCATTCATTGATAATGATAATTCCCTCAACTGATTTTGGCACTTGGTGCTTTAAAGACCATTTCTCAATAGTGTACATTTTCTAGAGCAACTTTACGACATATATAAAGTGGATATCATTCTTTCTCTGAGGAAATCAAAACCAGGAAGGTTAGGCAGAGAAGTCACAAGTGGCAGAGGAAGAGGTGGGACCAGGACATTAAGAATTGTCAAATTCTTCGCTCTTTTCCTTCACCATGAGATAGAATTTACGCTAATGAAACTCCTTGTCAAGTTTAAGAATGATCACTGGTACTGAATACTATAGGTAACATTAATCTACTGCACAGGTACCGTTTTTTTTTTTTGTAAATTTGTCTAAACTGTTTGCCAAGCTTTCTATATAGACGGCACCTTGGCAATAACTAAATACTAATTATTGAGCACCAAGAAGTGGTTAATTTTTAATATCTTTTTCCATTGTAAGCATTTTAATCTACAAATTTTTTTCTGTAAGAACCAACATAGCTGCATCTCACAAATTTTGATGTGTGATGCTTTTCATTATCACTTAGTTTAACATATTGTCTGACTTCTCTGGTGAGTACTTCTTTGATCCATGGGTTATTTGGAATTGATTTGTTTAATTTCCAAATATGTGAAAGTTTACTTGACTCCTAATTTAGTTACATTGGTCAGGGAAACATATGCTGTACACTTTCGTCATCTTAAATTGATTGAGATTTATATTAAGGCCCAGAAGATGATCTAGGTGCATACACCATGAGTACCTGAAAGGCACATGTATTCTGCCATTATTGAGTGCAGTGTTATGCAAGTGGTCATTAGGTTCAGGTGGTGGACGATGTTCAGACCTCTGTATCTATATTCTTATTGGATTTTGTTGTCTTGCAATCTCTGAGAGAACATTTCCAAACATCTAACTGAATTTACAGATTTCAGGGTATGGGCATTTTCCAGTACCTAACTTCATATAGTTTTAATAGATGCCTACACATTTCAGATTTCCATGTCTTACTGGTGAAGTGGTCCTTTTATCATTCGAAAGAACTCTCCTGGGGCCTGGGTGGCTCATTTGGTTAAATGTCTGAATTTGGCTGAAGTCATGATCTCAGGGTCCTGGGATCAAGCCCTGAGTCATGCTCCCTGCTCCATGGGGAGTCTGTTTGTCCTCCCCCTGCCCCTCCCCCTGCTCGTATTCATGCTCTCTTTCTCTCTAAAACAAATAAATAAAATCTTAAGGAAAAAAAAAAAGTACTCTCTTTACATCTGGTATGTTCCTGATCTGAAGGTACACTTTTATGTTAAGATACCCACACCAGCTTTCTTAGGATTTTGGCATGGTTTCTCTTTGGCCACCCTTATTCTTAACCCATATCACTGCCCTGAAAGGGCATCTGTTGACTTCCAGATTCTACTCAAGACACAGAGTTGGAAAGAGTGATGCTTCCATTCTTACTACAGCAACAACAGCAACAGCAACACAGGACATATTTATCCTTTTGAATGCTATTCAATCTCATGGATCTCATTTCTTTCACCTGGAAGAACTTTCACTAGTATTTCTTAAGCTTAGTTCTACTGGCAACTAGTTCTCTCATCTTTTTTTTTTTTTTTTTTTTGTGAAAATGCCTTGTAATAAAGGTCTGCTAAAGACAAATGCTCTCAACCTTTATTTATGTTAAAATATCATAGTTTAACCTTCATATTTGAAAGATATTGGTTGTCTGTTGCTACCATAATAAATTACTACAAACTTTGTGGCTTAAAACAACAGAAATTATTACCTTGCAGTTCAGAAGTCCAATGTGGTTCTCACTCGGCTAAAATCAAGGGATCAGTAGGGTTATGTTCCTTCAGGATGCTCTGGAAGAGAAGTCACATCCTTATCTTTTCAAGATTTTAAAGGTCGTCTGCATTCCTTGGCTCATAACCATCTTTAGAGCCATTGATGTACATCTCTCTAATGTGTCTTCCAGAGTCTTATCTCTCTCTGGCCACAGCTGGGAAAAAATTTCTGCTCTTAAAAATTATAATTATATTTGATTTTATGTGATTGCAGATGATCCACTTGGATAATCTGCCCCCACCCCACCCCCATCTCAAGGTCTGTAACTCTAATTACATCTGCAAAGTCCCTTTTGTCATGTAAGGCAACATATTCCCAGGTCCTGGGAATTAGGGTATGGGCATTTTCCCATATCTAAGCCTCCACTGTTTTGATGAAAAAGCAGCTACCATTTTTATCAATGTTCTCAGTACTGATATTATTTTTCTCTTTAACTTTGATTTTCAGAAGTTTGCATAGTTTTGTTCGTAGAGATCTTCCTAGGATTTGTTCAGCTTCTCAGATCCGTAAGTTGATGTGTTTCTTAAAATATGGGGGACTTTTGGTCATTACTTCTTCAAACATGTTTTCTACTCAGCTTTCTTTCCATTCTTTCTCTAGGATTCCAATTCAATATATATGAGAACAGCCAATATTGAGATCAGTCACTGAGACCACCATACTACTTGGCTCTAGCTCCCCACCCAGAGACAAGAAAGTACACCTAATCCAGAAACCTGGGCCCATGTTCAGACTGACTTCTCAGGGCCTGTAGTTCTCTGCTATTTTTTATGCCTAGAAAAAGTTGTCTCATGCATTTTGTTCAGTTTTACAGTTGTTTTTAGCAGGAGATTTACAAGTTACTCTGTCGTGGATGGAAATAGAAGTTGCCAGGATTAGCTTGTAATGAACAATTCTACACTCTGATTTTAAGGTCAGAATAGAAAATCTTCTCTTACATTGTTACCTTTGGTTCAATTCACCCAAGCAATCTCTTCATGTTGTAACACTGACAGGAAATGCCATAGATAAGTGTAGATTGATTATTAGCCTAAATATAGAAAATTCATTGCAATGATACATGGAATTTGTGCATATATTTTATCCAACTGCACCAGCAAGATTATTATGCTTCTTTGTATCTCAAGACAAAATATATTTTTACCAAAAGTCTCTTATAAACAAATTTAGAAACAGCCAAATTTTTGGTTCATCTCATCTATAATTTATATTTAATGCTGCCAACCAAGCAAACTACCTTTTACAGCTCACTTTAACCCAAAAGACAAATAAAATGCAATATATGCCTTTTAGATAACCTGTGGATGCAGTTTAAAGGTTTTATTAAGAGCAATCAACAATACAAAATAGGTCCATCTAGTTTACCAAACACTATGCTACCCTCCCAGCTTACTATTGTGATCTTTGACTCAATGTGCAATGTGTGAGCATGACTGTTTCTACCTCAGCAAAAGCATGGTCTTTGGAAGCAAATCTTAATCTGGATACTGGTTCCATTATCCAGAACAACCTAGTAATGTAACCTCCTTCAGTTTTTACTTTCCCACCTGCAATATTGACCAAAACACAATTCCCCTACATAGTTATTGTATAATTTAAACATAGTGACTTCTGCACCATGTCTGGCATAGAACAGATGTTCTTAAAGTGTTAACTCCTCCTCTACCCTTCCATCTTCACACCTCTACTCCCTTCTTAGCCACAACCCCTTAGAAGATGTGGTTAGCATAGTGAATGTCATTCCATTCTCTGTTGAGTCCTCATATTCCTTTTAAGAAGTTCTTGGGTCACTGGCAAAGAATGAAGGTGCTATTTCAACCTTTATCTCTTTTATATACTGTGGGTTAGTGTAAAATTTCCTTTGAGAAATAGGTCTCATTCTTTTCTTCTTTGCTTCCTCCCTTCCCTCCTTTCATTCCCCTTCCTCCCTTCCCTCCTTTCTTTGAAAAAGAGATTTAGAGAAATAATCAGTCTTACATCCTTTCCTCACTATTATCTGCTTCTTTTTTAGCAGCAACTATTTGCAATAAATTTAGATATAAGGGGAAATAACCTTCTTCCTCTTTCCTCCATTATAATTTCTAACTTCTGCCTACTATACGGCTAAATGGGCTCCCCAAATCCTCCTGCTACCATAGATGATGCATTGAGGCTCCACTTGGCTCCATTTGGAGTAAATGAAGGAGTAAAAAATTCATTTGAGAAGAGGAAGGTGGGTGATAACACTATATTATTCAGCACTAACAATAAGTCCAATATAATTTTATAATTGTATTTAAAGGTATCTGTAGATGCCATGTTGGGAGAACCCTACACAGTCAAAATGACTGAAAAAAATTTAGAAATCTTCATTATCTCCAATGAACAAATGGGGAAATTGAGGTTTGGTGGCATCAACTACATAAAGAAAAGAGAAAATAAAGGAAGGAAGGCAGCCTTGCTCTCTCACAACTAAGAGATCTTTGGCATACCCTGCAAAATATATCTAACCAACTGAAGCATTTTCAATGTATTATCAATACCAAGAAACTGTTAGAAATAAGTACCTCTCAGGAGTACTTTTATTTTTCATCATACTTTAAATATTTATCATGAGACTGCAGTAAGTACAGATTCTTCATTCACTCTCTAGAATGAGAATTTTTTGTAAAAATCATACCTTTAAATTCTTATTTAAAATTTTTATTTTAACAAAATTATTGGTATTTCTCTTCAGCTATTTTTCTTTTATTTCTCCATGTTACTCATAGACTTTTAAGAAAAACATATTTAAGCCCAAATCCCTAATTTACCAAAGCAGGTAAAGAATAAAAAAATATATTTTCAAAATGACACCAACCAACCAACCAACCAAGAAACCTCAGTTAATGCTTAGACAGTGTTTATAAAGTAAGAGGAAGAGGAGTTATTAACATGATATAATTTCAGACAAGGTACATAACTGAAGTTTAGGTCCAAGTTTATTGTAGTTTGTTATCTTTTTAATTAGGTAATTTTAAGTTTATAGTTTTGAATCATCAGGAAAAAAATTGCAACATAATCTGTTTAGAGCCAAAGCATGCTGCTGACACATTTAAAATGTCCTGAGCCTTTATAAATAAACACTGCCAGTGTTTATTTCAAAACATCTGAGAACAAGGGAAATACAGTGACTCTCTGAATATTTCAATTTGGAACTGTTTGTGCTGATTCATCATTATCTATGGATCCCCTCTGAGACACAATGGAGTATGTTCAGTACCTGCCAAATACACAGATATGAATAATTCTGGAAGGAGGATCATATTATAAAACATTTTTTCCTACCTAAAACACTGCCAAAAAATCTGGAAAAATAATTTTCTCTATAACTGCATATAGTGGCTTTTATTTTCAGTGCTCAAATAAACAACTTTTTCAAAGAGAAAAATTATTTAACTTGAATCTGGAATCTTGTTTCATTTCTTTTATATTTAAAGAGATTTTTTTGAAACTTCCCAAGACTTTACAAATTGGATTTGTAAAACTCTTTCCCTCTACCTTCATAGAAGCTGATTCAGTGGTTTTCACCAAGTAAATGGGAGTAATGATTTTGACTTCATAGGCCAAATGGCTGGACATACCTTAGACTAGATAAGAAAGAAAATAGCAACACTGTTCGGTTAATTATGTCTTATTTCACAGGCATAGATTATTAAAGTTTCAAAGTTTGTCAATCCATAATTAGTAATATAAAATATTTTGACATTTAAGAATGTGTGTATAGTCTTACAAGTATTGTTAATGTTATCTCTTAATGCTTAATCAAATATTATGTCCATGTCTAGAACTAAACAGAAAGTAACCCTCCACATCCAGAATTTTTCCCTCTTAAGCTCTCCAAAAGTATATATGCTGTTCTCAGGGCTTGAGATTTGAAAGTAGCTTGTGTGACTCTCACTTTCTTCGTTTAATCCAGTCTGTCCATGAGTGTTTATTACCAACTAATATGTGATAGATACCATATTAGGCCCTGGGGATGGAAACTGGAATATAATGACTATCATCAAGCTTGTCATTATGTAGCATACAGACAGAAACATAAAGAAATAAGTTAAATGTATGTGATAAATGCACAAGACACAATGGGAACCCAAAGGAAAGACATTTTTGTTAGTACAATCATTGACTCTAAATATGATAGGCTAGGTTTTCTTTTTCGTGATTACTTTTGAAATTTTTTTCTTTTTTCTCAGTGTCAAAAAGATAACTTAACTTAGAAATCATTTTAAAATAGGACAAACTATAACAAACATATTAATATTTTAGTGTCAACTCATCCAAAAATTAGACCGTTTACAACTTCTATTTTATGCAAAAATAACACAACTTTTACAAAGTATAAGTTTATAAACATGTCTTTCATTTTTATAGTACAAGATGGAGTTGTTTAGAGTCCATCCATCTCATAAGTTAGAGTCAAGAAATTTGTCCATAAGAAATGATACATAAGCTCTGTAGGGAAGTTTGAAGAGAGAGCCTGGAATGGCATTCCAGCAGAGAGAAAAGAGTGATAAAAATCAGCAAATCAAAAATATATTCAGTTCACATAACTACAAATTGAATTTTCCTTTTTGTTGGCTAATGTTCCTCACACCAGATAATAACTTTTTTGTGAAAAGTGCTAGACTGTCCTTCCATTTCCCTACTTTGTCTCAATTCATGACTAAAGGGGAAAATAAAAGAAAAAATCATGCCATGGCATGACTCTTCAGATGTCAATTAAAAATCTTCAGATGTGATTTTTTTCTTTCTGTCCAAACAATAATATTTTTTTCCTTGGAGTTCTTCTTTGATGCTTAGTTCCTACTTCTTTGATTTCAGTAACAGGTACATAGACTCAAGCACATCAAAACAAACATTCTTCCCTGTAGGATAGCTACAATTAAAACTACTAACAACACAAAATGTTCTCAAGAATGGAAATCATCTAGAACATGCTTATATTATGCTGGAGGTGTAAAATAGTGCAACCACATGGAATATGATTTGACAGTTTCCTAAAAATTTAAACATACCCTATGACCCAGCAATTCCACTCTTATATATGCAATCAAGAGAAATTAATGTTTATATCCATTTAAAAAATTTTTTTTTCTTAGAATTTATAGCAGCTTTCTTCATAGCCAAAACTGGAAAAATCTAAATCTCATTCATGAAATGGAGAATGGATAGGTATTATGTATATCCTCATAATGGAATACCATCAGCTTAATTCTTAAACAAATTGAAAAGAACAAACTACTAAGGCACCAATATAGATAAACTTCAAAAATGCTAAGTTGAGTAAAAGAAATCAGAAAACAATCACATACTGCATGATTTCATTTAGTTGAAGAAGAGATAAAACTAATCTATGGGGATAGCAGAAAGAATAGCAATTTCCTCTGTGATGGTACTTTGCCTGCAAAGGGGAATGGTGGGACTTGCTGAGGTGATGGGAATTATTTGTATCTTTATCTGAAGTGGTTATAGATATAGATAGATGTGTTATAAATCGTCAACTTGTAACTTGAGATGTTAGCATTTTACTGTAGTAAACTACACTTTAATAAAGTGCTATTAAATTTTAAATAACATTCTCTATTAACCTCTCTGTGTAAGAGTCTGGTGATGGCAAATTCCTAAGTACTTTTAGAGTATAACTTTTATATTTAAGAGTACCTTAAAATGTAAGAACAAAGTTTGACTAAAATTTTAATCAAAGAACAAAATCTCTTCATGTCAGGTCAATCCAATGACCAACTAAAAAGACCAAACTCTAGCTATTTCCTCTTTGAAAGTCGATGATTGAAACTGGGAAAAAAATCAGTGTCAACATTAAGGTAAATATTAGGTTACCTGTTCAACTCAAACCTTGACTGAATTTACAAATAAACTGGTCTTGGTTTCAGTCATAGAAATAAGCTTATTTCAAGTATGTTAAGAAAAGCAACTCAAGATATCCAAGAAGAGAAAATATCTGAGCCTTGCACAATAATCTGAAGAGGCCAGTGCTGGCACTCAGATTGTGGTCCTAAAGGACCCAGAAGAAGAGAAAGTTGACTAGCACTAGAATTTCTAGATTATCTATCTACTTTGCCTGGAAAAAGGATTGGTTGGAGGAAAGGAGCCATACTTATGAGCAGAAGCTAATGGACTGCCAGTGACCTTAAAGAAGCAAGACCAAAAGGCTAGGGACAAGGTTTATCTCCCCGTTAAATAAACTTTATTACTGGATATGGTAGTCCATGCAGCACCCTAGGGCAATTCCTACATTTCATCTGTGTTGCCCAATACAACCCTACTATTCCCTGAAATTTCAGGTCTGTTGTCTCAAGCAAGAGGGAAAGCTCCTTCCACCTTCCACTTTCTTGTTTTTGTTTGTTTTTGTTTTGTTTTGATTGGTTGGTTATTGCCTTACTTTTACAAGTGGCCTGAGAATCAGGAGGCCAAGAAAGAAGCTCATATTTCACATGAGTGGAATCTTAGTTTTGATTCCTGGTGGCTACATTCTTTCATTGGGTACAAAAACCATTAAAATAAAGAACCCTGGGGTCACAAGGCTAGAAAAAAGTAATTGGTAGTCAGTCATTATTTGTTATCAGCAAATACATCATCCCTTGCTCCATTCCTTGTTACCAAAGCTGTCCTTTCTAATGACTGGGGGAATGCACCCATATGCCCACCACCTTGGGTTTAGTCAAAAGAATGACAGAAAATGTCTAAGACTAGGGCAATGGAAAATGCAGCCAAGACCCCACTTCTGTATCTTTTCTGTGCCCTGCATTCCCTTCCTCTGTGCTTTTCCATCACAGTCACGTGTGAAGCAATGGTTTATTCCCCCTGCTATTATCACACAAATAAACCAGTGGAGATACTGGGAAGAAGCAGAGGATCCTCAGTCTCTTTGCTCAGAGGAGTCTGGGATAAAGCCAAGAAGAAAAGGACAGTGAAGGTAGAAGTCCACATGGCATGTGGATATCCACTGCCTGACTTTTCCAAGGAGGGAGGAATTGGGGATTCAATATTAAGCCCCTAGATTAGAGGAATGAAGTAGAAAATAATTGACAACAGTTCAGGTAAGGGATTGACAGAAAACCTGCAGAGACACATCCTGCTCCAGAAACCCAAAGAAAGGGATATGATTCAAAGTATCTAGCAGCTAGGGCATCAAAATGAGTGTGATGGAAAGAGACCATGGCCCAAAAAGTAAGCTTGCCCTCACCCTGTGATGACTATCCAGGGAACTTCATCAGGACCATTTCACATGATCCACCCTCAGATCCCACTCTAGCTGTGCCAGCACAAACAGAGAAATTGGCCCTGGCCTCTATAGTGAAGAGGTCTCTGTGTTAGTACATAGCAGTCTCTGTTCTGCATTAGTTTTTCATGTTCCCTCTGCTGAAGTGTTCTTCCCCCAAATATCCACGTGACTCACCCCTTCACTCCTTGAGTCTCTTCTCAAATGTCTCGTTTCCAGGAATGTCTGCCCTGACTACCCTACTTAATTATTTTTTTTTCCTTTTTCAAAGATTTTATTTATTTATTTATTTGACAGAGACATAGAGAGCACAAGTACGCAGAGCAGCAGGCAGAGGGAGAGAGGGAAGCAGGCTTTCTGCTGAGCAGGGAGCCCAATGCAGTTAACTTTCTGTCTCCCTCTACCAGAGTGTTATCTTCCTCTGCTTTTTTCACTGATGTACTCTCAGTCCCTGTAACTGAGCCTAGGACACAGCCAATGCTCAACAAATAATTTGTTGAATTATATGGTGAATAAATAAATGAATGTCACAGACTGTCAGCTCTGAAGTTACAGGGACTAATGTGCATTCATCTTTGCCTTCCTTGCGATCAGCACCATACTTGGCACATGACAGACTCTCAATAAATGCTTGTTAAAATGAGTGAACATATGAAAAAATTAACTCCAAATTGAAATACCTGAATTTGTGTCCTGGGACAGAGTAGAGATTCTTATAAAGGACAGGTGGTAAATCAAAGAAAGGGGGATATGATATTATGAGAAAAGTAGTAGTAGTAATGGGAATAATCATAGTATCAGCCTGTTCATGGTAATATCAGTCTGTCAAGTGTGTTGTTTGTAGAGATTATGTCTGGTCCTCCCAATCACCCCGCAAGGGAAATATTACTCTCTCCCTCATTGAGATATGGCTGTTAACAGGGCTCAGTATTTCACCAACTGTTTCACAGAGAATGTAGACAGCTGGGATACGGGCCACCTGGGTGGCTCAGCGGGTTAAGCCTCTGCCTTCGGCTCAGGTCATGATCCCAGGGTCCTGGGATCGAGCCCCACATCAGGCTCTCTGCTCAGCAGGGAGCCTGCTTCCTTCTCTCTCTCTCTGCCTGCCTCTCTGCCTACTTGTGATCTCTGTCTGTCAAATAAATAAATAAAATCTTTAAAAAATAAAAGACAGCTGGGATTCAAATCTGGGACTAGCTGGACTGACCCTACAGCCAAGGCTCCATTCTGGACAATGCAGTTTGCTCCTCAACTACAGAAACTAAACAATGGTTTTCTTCCCACCACAGTTATGCAGACATAGGAGATTTAACAATGCAGGCACCAGATTTTAAAGCCAGTCAGGACCTTTGAAATGGGCTAGCCCCGTATGAAAGCACTGCTGTTTTGAAAAGCTAAGTAACATAAACATTACACTGAGAACTGAGGGGACTTGAACTCCATGTGGCAAGTTAAGAAAAGCTTCCTAAAGGGAAGAGGTATCTAGGCAATATTCAAAAGAATGTAACCGATGCAGAAGGGAAAAGGCAGTGCATCACCAGAAAAAGAAAAAAAAAAATAGACCATGGAGAACAATAGTATTTAATTAACTGAAATGCAATCCTTCTGCACTTTTTAATTTATCCATTCACCTACCATATGGGAGTGTAATTTCTAAGTGCAAGATGCTGTCTGGGCACTGAACATACAGCACAATGGCCACAAACTCTTCCTTCATGGAGCTTCCATTAAGGTGGGGGGGAAACAAAATCAAATTGGGGTGAACTATATGGCATATTAGTTGGAGTTAATGCTAAGTATAAAAATAAAGTGGAGAAAAGAGGTTAGGAGTGTCAGGGGTTGTAATTTAACAGGGTGCTATTTTAATACCATTTGAAACTCACAAAGAAATTGTTACATTTAGGGGGAAATTGCCAGATTTTTGTAAGGTAATTTAATCTTGAGCACTGTTTGGCTGGATAAGATTTTCTAGCTCTTCAATCAAAGCCGGCAGTTTCAAGAGGGCAACGCACCCTGTCTCTGTACTTGAGGCTCTCCACCAATTGCTCTGGGTCAAGAATAATAGCAGAGCTCAAGCCAATTTCCAGTCTGGTGAGATTCTTGGGAAAAGAGATTTTTAAAAAATTATGCCCCAGGGAGTCCCCACAGTTGGTGAAAGATAACAGTGTCTCACGAGGCCAGCCAAAACTCTTGCCTGACCACTGAGTTCCGTTGCGGTTGCAGAGCTCAGACCTGAGTTGGGGAAAGAAGGAAAGAAGTGAAATAAAATGCAGATGGTGCACAAAGAACTTCATCATACTTGATAGGTCATTTCTAGAGAATTACATGATTAAGGAACATGGGAGAGCAGAGTAGCAGATGTATAGGAACTTCAGAAAAACCTTTTATGTGGGGCTTTAAAATTACTTAGGAGCTTAATAAAAATTGACATCTATATGGATACTATCTCATGGTTGAAAAGCCAGCTGAAAGGTTGAAAATCCTGTAAACAAATGAAAATAAATGGCTTGCAATTCATACCGGGAGGAGGTCTCAGGGTTGGCATTTGAAGAGCTCTTATTTAGCGTGAGAGCTCCATGATGAAGCTATTACACTGGGATAAATAGACTGGGAATGAAAAGTGCAAATGGACCTCACTGGCAGGAGTCTTTGGGAAGGTAGGGAATCTTATCCGTGGAGTTGTTTGCATTCAGATTTAGAAAAAGCCTACTTCTGAACATCTGTTTTTCAGAATACAGAGCAGTATTTTGGCTGGAAAGCCAGGAAGAGAGCGAGAATAGCCATGACAGTCTTCAAGAAGAGTGGCTGCTGCAGGAGGGGAGAGGAAAGGATCTCTGTCCCGTCAGGGACACTGATGATGAAGAAGGAAACAATCCACAAATACTTAAAAATGTAAATACCAAGCAGAGTAGAAAATTATGTATCCCAATACCCCAGGGCAGAGTCATAGGAGAAAATGAAAGGATAATTATAGCCAAGTTCTTTTTTTTAAAAAAATCGAGAACTTGGTCCATCAGTTAGACTAGGAAATGCTTCTTTTAGACTTCATATCCCTATTTCAAGACCCTGTTCAAGTGTCACCATGTTTTTCAGCTTTCCTTGACTCCTCTTCCACACCTCCAAGGCAGAATTAATCACTCCCTGGATTCTCTTCCACAACATTTAAGAAATGTTTCCACTGTAGCACTAACTGCACTGTATTTTATTGATGTTTTGAGTTCTATTTAGTAGGATATGAGCTTCTTAAGGACTGGGTTTGTGTCTGATATTTTTTACCTCCAACACCTAGAATATTGACTGGTCTACTAAATGGTTAGTGAAGTGAATGGCACACCCTTACATGTTTACTTGGGATTTAATTATCCCTAGCGATTTTTTGTTACCTTGACAAAGCTACGCTGCATTCCAAAATGAGAGAGAGTATGTCATGTAATAATATGAAAAGATGGCCAATATGTCCATTTTAAGAGTAAAGGGCAAGGTGCCAAGCACTGTGTAGGTCTACCTTATATGTAGAATGGAAGAAAAATAAGGAAAAATTCCTATTTGCTATTTTATTCCTAAGCAGC
Source organism: Mellivora capensis (assembly GCA_004024625.1). Taxonomy (NCBI): domain Eukaryota; kingdom Metazoa; phylum Chordata; class Mammalia; order Carnivora; family Mustelidae; genus Mellivora; species Mellivora capensis. The sequence continues at coordinate 14,018 of PISX010000518.1, forward strand.
ATCTGAAAGGATCCTTAAAAAGCTAATGACTGGTTCGCTCTGGGACAGACAGTGTAGTAGTATGATGGAGATAAAGATACACACACAATTTTTTGCTGTTTACATTTTTACATTGTTTTGACTTCTTAAGCATTCATTCATTAATCATCAAATACTAAAACACTTAAAAATATTTCTACCAAACTAATCATGTGAAGAATAAGCAATAGTAACAGTAATGACAAGAAAGCTGACAGGACTCCATGGCTAACTAGTTAAAGGAGAAAGTTACTGCCATGTATTGGTTGGCTAGTTGGTTTCAACAAATGAACTCAATTCCAGTTGTGGGCCAAATTGTTGTTGAAGAAATTAAAGGAGTTTTTTAAAAGATTTTATTTATTTATTACATAGAAGGAGAGAGAGCACAAGCAGGGGGAGCAGCAGGCAAAGGGAGAAGCAGACTCTCTGCTGAGCGGGGAGCCCAACGCAGGACTCTCCATCCCAGGACCCTAGGATCGTGACCTGTGCTGAACACAGACACTTAACTGACTGAGCTACCCACGTGTTCCTGAAATTAAAAGATTTTTTTTTAATTTTCTAATGCAAGTCACAATAATCACAACTCCTTTAGTAGAAAGCTCACTGGATAAAGGTGGCACTTCACTCAGTTTTTGCTAATTGCACTACTAGGGTAGCATGCCTTAAGGATTCTCCTCCATCTGTTACATGGAGCCCAAGACAATTCCTTAACATATTGTTAGAAAATCAATAGTTTAAATAATGAGACTCAGTCTGTTCTTGAAGTAGTGCTGGGTCCTAAAATAGACTTACATGAAGTTTTCATTTGTCTAAACTAATTCATGATTTCTTCCCTGGCATTACTTTCAAACAAAAACTATCACATTAAGTATATATATATATATATATATATATATATATATATACACATATATATATGTATATATACACACATACATACATATATGTGCATCTTGGACACACACACATATATATGCAAGATATATACAGCTTGGACACACGTCAAAGTATAATTTCAAGGAGTTATCAGACACAACTCCTATAAATACAAAATAAGCATGTGTTAAACAGTTATTCAACTCATTGAGAGAATGAACTGGGCAGTAAAGATATTTCAAAGAAGTAAAGAACAGGGGTTATAGCATGGGAGGAAAAAAAAGTCTGAATAAGATGGTTACACAAATAAGATGCTTAATAAATCCTATCAAGCAACAAAACTATAAATTTGGAGTTATATTTTCTACCAGGCAGAAATCATTTGTAACTCTACCAGATAAAAATCTACCAAGAAAAAGGCAACTTCACAGAAAATGGACTCAGTCAATTATTAGATATAGTCAAACAAAAGTTTATTCCCCTGAATGATCAAATAATCGTCAGGTGGCCCTGATAAACAGCACTCTGATGACATTAAAAGGGCATACCATCATCTCTTTGCCTTACTTCCAAGTTAGGTACTGTTTCTTAAGACATGTTAGTGAAAGAATGGTGTGAAATAAAGCTCCTGTCTTTGCCATCAGGCCTGGGAACAACAGGGTAGTAGATACTTTAAGAGTAGGCTTTTTTTTTTTTTGATAGGATTCTCTGTACATATGAGTTAAAGAGAGAGAGAGAAAATTATTAATTAATCTGTTTTACAACTAATATGATGTTGATGATGTTGGTATCACTAATAAAGATGATAATGAATTTGACTTCATGCAGAGATAAAATATGTCGATAATCTTACATTTATTCCTTGAGATGAGGAAGCATCCTCACTCACAAAACTACCATGAGTGGTAGAAGAACATTTTCTTATATTCATGCAAACCAAGGGTGCATCTGTAATACATGAAAGTATCTCCACAAACCAATTAACAAGAAAAGACAAGTTTCTTGTTAATTGGGAAGCTAGAAACTTTGTTGCTTCAGAGTAAATCACAGGGTTGATCACCAGAAGGCATATTTTTGATGCATTCAATCCAGCTAGCCAGATCTCTATATTGTAAACAAAAGAGTCATACAGTAAATGGCAAAGGCTCAGCCAGAGCTCTTCAGGAAAAATAAAGGTCCACAGAGAAACCAAAAATATGGAGTTCATGTTGGCAAAAAGATAATTTTTCAAAGAACAGTGTAATCTATATTTTTCCAGAAACTAATCCAAGATGTAATCTCAAGTATCACTAAGAAAAACTGGCTTATTTTTATAGTAATAAATTAGTCTAGGAAAATTCTTAGAAATGAATCAAACCAGTAATTCGTAAGCAGACTTTTCACCCTGGAAATCCATGGGCTAAGTCCAGAAAAAGAACAATTCTATTTCTCTTCGTCCAAGACACTATTGACTTTTTTACATCTTTTCCTTTTTGCTTTGTATAATATCCTAAGGAATTTTAAGTTGGAAAATTTACAGTTGGCATAAACATTTTTATGCCTCCCCATAGGGATATCAGAGATGCTCTGCTTATATAGGAAATTTGCCCTTGAAGAAGACGATGACGACAAAGAAGAAGAGGAGGAGGAGGAAGAAGAAAGGGAAAAAAATAAGAGTACCTGGTTATTCAAATATTTCTCTTACAATAACCAGATGATTTGAAAAGGAAAAATGTTGTGAAGACAAACTCATGCAATTCAAATTATTTGAAAGCTCTACAGCTACTATAGGGAAAAGAAAAATCAAGCCCAAATAGAAATGTCTCCAGTACTACTTAGTATTTTCTTTCTTGTGCAATAAAAGTGAGTACTGTTGAGGTGGTGAGACAGAATAGGAACTGGAAAAAAAGTCCACTTAACATCTTCAAAGTAATGTCATGATTCTTTATATTTTCTGTGCCTGAGGCAGACTTTTTCTTTGTTCTTTTCTCAATTGGTCTCTTAATAAAGCCTGAGGAAAGACTATACTTTCCCATGAAGATAAGGCTATTAATTAAATAGATTTGGCAAATAAGACTGGGGAAAATAAAGTATTAAGTAGCAACCTTAAATGCTGCAAAGTCATAACTGTGACAGAAATGAGGGAAATTTCAGCATTGGAACCCTCTTTAGTGCTTCAACTTCTACACAGGTAAAGCCCCAAGGACGTTTTAACAACGGATTAGTAGTAATTCAAACCTTGGCTTTGGGGTCTCATGGTTATGGTGGACAGCTACATTTTTATTTATTTCTTTTTAATTCCCAAAATATTTACCCATATCTGGTCTTGATTTAAAAACAAAACATAAACGAAAGCTCCTGTCTGAAGAGAGGCTACAAAGGACCTAGGAATGCTACACAACAATGCTGAGGAATCGGGATTGTCCGTCCCTCTTGCACTGATCTGACTGGATGTGGAAAGACTTGCAGGAGATAAACACTGGTTTGAGAAAAACTGGAGAAAAGGAAACCTCTCCAAGAAAACTTATTCACAGAGGCAGATGGAGCTACAGTTTCCCTCTGGCAGATCACCATTCTCAAAGATAGAGCCGGGAGCTCCGAAGCTATCAAGGAAGTCTACAAAAGAGGCAGAAAAGGCATACCTCAGTGGGGAACTAGGGAGGAGAAAGTGTAGAAACTCATCACAAAGGAAAATTTTATTTAAAAAAAAAAAACAGGAAAGTTTTCATCTAACATGGAGACTTCATACATGCAAATAAGTGCATTACAACTAATAGGTGGACCCCAAAGGGCAAGCTACATGGAGAGGAAAGTTGGTTTCCTGGTCATTCAAATGAAGGCCTCAGATTTGGCTTGTGACCTTGAAGACAAGAAATGGCAAGAGTTCTAGACCATTAGAAGTCTAAAATAATGTTGCATGTCACAGGGGAGAAAAGGTTCTCAAACATATAAGGGATTTGATATAGTCTTCGAACTCCCAGAGTAATTGTATCATTCTTATCTTGGGCTTCACCTCTGAAATTTCATTCCTTTTTCCTATGTAATGGTCCAGCACACTGTAGCTTTCAGTTAGAGGCAGTGCAGTTGCGTTGTCAAGTCAAAGAAAAAAAGAGAGATCAGATTCTTGCTCTGACTCTACTTTTCCAAGTAACCTCAGGAAACCAAATCTTAAGCACTTAACTTCTTTTCCATATCCTAGTCTTCTCCCATTTCCGTAAGTGGTCCACCTCTTAAATAAGTATATTGAATCCTTAATTGAAAGACTTTAAGCCAATGGAAAAGATGGATTTTAAAGTGTTTTCAGAACCACTAAGGATTGCTAAAGGGAAAAACTACGACAAACCCACTGGAAAAGATTCTAAAACAAAATCAGATCGAGGACTTTCACCTTATTAAATCCTGCATCTTGGAAAAACTAAGATTCCAGAGTTGTTCTTTAAATGGAAAGAATGCTTGGATACTCTTGTACAAATTCTATTCATAATTTCTTAAAAAGAAGGGAAAGAATTTATTCTAGCATTTTGGCTTTTCATATCTATATCTTCTTAAGTCTGAAAGAAGCATTTGAGAGAAGTGCAATTTATTGTGTACCAGGAAGCCAGAATTTGCTTGTTGTAAGGAATTGCAAGGGTGTGGGCATAATTTGTGAATGAAAAAAATATATATAACTAAATACATAAAACGATTGAGTTTTTCAGGTTCCTTCAATTTTTGAAAATAAAAATATTTCTTTGCTTATATAGTTGCAAATTTAAAAATTCTACCAAAGTTTTAATCTAAATATAAAGATTGATTTTGAAAATGCAAAAGGAGGGGCGCCTGTGTGGCTCAGTGGGTTAAAGCCTCTGCCTTCAGCTCAGGTCATGATCCCAGGCTCCTGGGATCGAGCCCCGCATCAGACTCTCTGCTCAGTGGTGAGCCTGCTTCCCCTTCTCTCTCTGCCTGCCTCTCTGCCTACTTGTGATCTCTGTCTGTCAAATAAATAAATAAAATCTTTAAAAAAAAAAAAAAGAAAACACAAAAGGAAGAGGAGGAGGAAGAAGATGAGGAGGGGGAGAGGGGAAGGAGAAGTGAGGGGAGGAAACAGGAGGAGAGATCCAAAGCTTTATATTTTCAAAACAGACTGTGATTCAAGTCCAATTTTCGTTTCCTAAACCAGTTTGCTTTGACACTGACATAACCCGAGGGTGAGAACATGGAGTTTAAACATTGCTAATGAAGTGTATCAGCATCTTCCTCTCATAAATCAGCCTTGGTTGATGGGGAAAAGTGGGGCATGCTGTTATATCTGAAATGGCCACATATTTGGTACATGCAATGGGGGAAAGGAAACTACACCTTATGGAGCATTTATTTGGGGCAAGGTCCTTTACACAGGAGACAGGATTTACCCTTACATTAATCTCTGAGGCAGCAATTTTGTCCTGTTTTTAAATAGAATACAGAAGCTCAAGAATGGTGATTCTCCAAGGTTTCGTGGCCAGTAGAGGCAGAGTCACAACTCAGATCCAATTTGACTTGATGACAGACCTTCCTTCCTTCTGCTGATAATCTGTTGCCTCCATGCTCCCCATGGGCATTTGACTTCATCCAAGGTTTGGTAAGATCAGCCTTACCCGACTAGCATCATAACCAGAAGAATTCTTATCAAATTTCAAAATGTCAGAAGTCTAATAAAATACCAAGAAATCTTATACAATTCTTATAAAATTGAAGCCTTCATGTGGAAAAGGTGCATACACGAGGGCTCCTTGGTTCTTGACAGTCTCCGTACTGATAGAAATAAGTACCCACCGACAAGGACTCTTGCTTCTCATTCTGACATATATAAAGCCTTCATTATATTAAAGGTAAACTTTCAAGTCAAAGACAGATCTGGTCCTGTGAACAATATAACCTTATATACTTTAGTGTTTTTCACACTAAATATAACGTTCAAACATTCTAAGTAATATAGAATCAATAATCCTTTATGCTCCCTGACCAAACTGCCAACCAAATGTCTTGGTAAACACCACCAGAATGGTCTTTCCTGTCCTGCCCATATTGCTTGTTCTTTCCCTTTCTGAATTAATTCAATCTACTGACACTTCTTAGAAGCTTGGAAGAGTGTAGATCACTACTTTATTGTAGCTCAAAATCAAATGAGAAACCAATATAACTCATCAGAAATAGTCTAACTTGAAAGATCAAAGATAATCTGCATGAAATATGAATATTTCTGAAGAACAAGAAGAAATATTGATTCCATCCTAATAACAGAACTTATGAAGGAAAAAACAAGACAGCATGTACCCACCCTGAAAAAAAGAAGAAAAAGCTGTGGCTTATTTAACTTCAAAACCAGAATGATGGCTGCTTCCTACAAGGGAATGATATCAGTGTCACTCACCACCCATAGTGCCTGATGCCCGGACCAGCAGTCTCAGCACCACTGTGGGATGAGGATGGATCATCACACTGACCCCCACCACTGGCCTGGTGAATCAGAATCTGCCTATTGAGAAGTCCTCTCTCCCACGGTGTCTCATATGCACAGTCATAGACATTGATCTATTGAACTTTGGCACAGAAATATTCCTTTTCTTAGACATGATATTAGAAATAGTAATCCCACTAAAATTAACAATAATATAATAACAGGAATAATGATAGAATAAAAATATAAAGAATTTCAGCACAGTAACAATTCCACTGAAGTTATATCTACATATAAAGACTGATCTTTAAAAAGCCAGGGAGGATTTTAAACTAATTTTTTTTTCAAATTTATCTGTGTGGTTGATTTCAGTTTTTTATTTCTAAACTGTTTTGTTGACATTGATATAACTAAAGGTTGAGTGAATGCATTTTTCCCATGTGTAAAAAAGGGTAATATTGCCCAGCCCACCAATTGAGGTGAGAATTAAATAAGATAATGTGTGAACAGTGCCTGGCATATGGCAGGCGGTCAAAAAAATAGTAGCACTCTTAGTCACCATCATTACTAATTTTTGTGCCAGGGCCCAAGTAGATTAACTGGCCAGTTTAACTGGCTTCTCATTCAATTTTATCTTCTCTGTTTTCTGTTTGTTCCTTTTTAGAAATGTGTGGATCTATAATCACAGCAAAACTTGATTTTATAGTCCTTAAATTTCTGGATGTGTAAATGATGAATCCAGATAAAGGAAATTCTCCAAATATGCCAGACACTGGAATACTGAGTCTACATTCTCCTGTGTCTCAAAAATAAACAGCACAATATTTACCAGCCCTATTGAAGTGCTTCACTTAGACTTCTCATGACAAAGACTTTCATCCGGTAACCATTCCCTTAGCACTCTCTCTCATGTGACAAACCCACCACAATCTATATCCATCACCATGGTTGCCATTTCTAATCCTACCCTCAGAACCGTGAGCTGTATAATTACCACACTACGCCATATGAGCATCTGTGGGTTCCCTCGATACTAATGGGATGCAAAAGGTGACACATGTATGGATTGTGTCAAGTTGTCACACTACACAAAAACATGGTCTTAATCCCACAGGCTGCAATATCCACCTAATGATACACTCATGTCACAGAAGTACATAAATAGTGCTCTGTTGCCCGTAAAACCTTCCTGGCAGTAGGATGAGCTCAGGGGGATATGTGTGAATGAGTGATCACATGTCATACAAGATGATTAAAAATGAGTAGGTCCCTTTTAGAGATTAGTGATTGTTAAATTATTTCATTCACTTGCTATTCATGATGAATAATAAATCACTCTCAGCGTCTGCTGTTCTATTCATTTATTACATAGGGATGTTTAGAAGCTAATTACTCTGAGATAGCCTCCCCAGCACGAAGAGAGTGAGGGCATTGGGAGTTTCAGCTTTGATTGCATTTTTTTAATGCTGGACCTGACATTTAGCCAGATTTTTTTTAGGGTTACCCATAGTTATATCCATTTCCTAGTTCTCTTGTAGACTTTTGCTTAGTGTGTCCTAGTGTTTTAAGGTCTGCTGGGGACTCCTTGAAAGCCAGAACGTGCCTTACACTAACCTAGTATTTCCTAGAACTGTATAAATTAATTGTTGTTGTTGTTGTTGTTTTTGGTAGGTGTCTGGGGGACTCATCTCTTTATTGAGCATTTGTTAAACTCCTCACAGGTTGTGCAACAGACTCAGACCCTTCCAAGCTTGCAATTAATGAATTCCTTCAGCCAGTGTTTACTGAGTACCTATTACACACTCAACACTTTGATAAAGATAAAAAGATGAAAAAGAAAAAGATAAGCCATGTTGTTGGTTCTACAATAGCCTAACATCAAATCAGGGAGACAACTGATACACATAGGTGATAAAAGTTTCAATAAATATCTATTTCACATGAATCTTGCGCTACGCACTGTGTTAGGCACTTTTGCAAACATAACGTCTCTAATCAACCATAATGTTCTGGGATGAGTTTTCTCACCATTTTACAGATGAAGAAATTGAAGCTCAGAGATAAGACGTCCTTATGTTTGAACAGCCGCTCAGTAGAAGACCTGAGACCCAGACCTCTCTGAACTCCAAGCCTAGTACACTTTCCAAACCCCATATGTTCCAAATACAGTATATGGGATAAGTAAGTGCTAATTTATGAGGCAAAACTGAGTACTATAGGTTAGAGAGAAGGATCCAGAGTCATCCAATAAGCCTTCATAGAGATATGGCCTTCACAGAGTGAGGCTTTGGAAGGTAAAAATGATGCAAGTAGCAGAGGAGAAAAGAAACAACAGAAGCAAAAGCCCCAATATCAAAATGAGAAAAGGACATGGGAGGAGCCATTTCAAACTGAACTTGAGTAGACCATAAAATTGTGGGAGGGGACTGATTGATGAGGTTTCCCAGGCAAAGTAAGCCAGTGCATGCCCCACAACAGAGAAGAGAGCTACTGTAGAGTATTCTTTCCTTGACCAAATTTCCATCAGGTTCCTCTGCACTGCCTTCTCAAATAGGCCTCAACCTTGGCCTATGGGACTTGCAAAGTCTCAGCACAAATAAGTTTGTCTATCTCACACTCTAAGAGACTTAAACAAGCACTAGCATGACTTCTATTAGTGCAAGCCCTTGTTCCTAGGATGACCATAGTCCCTGAAGTCTGGCTGAGAAAGCTCACGCTGCCACAAGAATTTACTGTTTGTTTCAGTCCAAATCTAATGATAGCCCCCTAATCTCCCTTTCTTTAGAGAATTTTCTCAAGAAAACTTGCAATTATAAATCCTTTCTCTGTTCCTTTGAGATATATCTTCTACAACCCAGGAAAATGGCTCTCAAGTGAGCCACCCCTTTGAAATGTAATCATCAAGAAAGGTATGGTCCCTGCTGTACAGTCTCTGTGGGAAGATAAGAGCATAAGTTTGATTAAGCACCAATTGGCAAAGACGGATGGCCTAATCAAACTGACCACTACCACCCCGCAACATCCTTCAATACTTTTCTTTAGTACATGCCAGCATTTAAAAACCTTTGTCTCAGTGGAGAAGAGTTCAATGTCTACTGGAATCTCTCTCCCCTCCTGAGCTAGACTGCAGAAAATCTGTCTTGCCATCTTTAACAAACATTCAGTTCTTTTCTCTTTGACAGTATTAGGCAAGAGAAAGACAATAAAAGCAGCGTTAAGCTTGGCAGCAAGAAGTAGAATGGTCACTTTGCCTCTTAAAATCTTTCAGTGGATCCTTATCACCTCCAGGTTAAAGCTCAAAGAATTGAGCATGGTACACAAGGTCCTTTAGGTCCAGACTCCTGTCTGCCATTCCAGACTCACCTTTTACCACTCCTCAGCCAATACCCAGTGTTATACCCAGCTGTAATGCAAACCTGTCCTTCCTGACCATATCAGTTTCTCATCTCCATAATTTTCCAAAAGCTAGTCGCTTTGCCTGGAATAGTGGGAAAAGTAGGTAGGATCTATTGAGCATTTAAAGTATTGTAGACTCCACCCTAAGAAATTATATTCATTAGCCATTAATCCTCACAATTTTATAAGATAGGTGATCCCTTTTTGTACAGGAAGCAACTAAGGCACAATGAGTTGAGGTAAGTTGCCTAAGGTCATTCAGAATGGCAAAGCAGCATTTAACTTAGGGAATCTCAGTTGTACTCCTGACTCAGGAGTTTAACCCCAAACCAACTACACCAATGTTTTCCTCTCCTCCTCCATTATTTTTTCCCTACTTTGTTCCCACAGCAAAATTCTAGGCATACTGTAAAACCCAGTTCAAGATTCTCTCCCACTTGAAATAAGCCCAATCCATCTCTCCACTTCTTTTATAATACTCTATGTCTTCCATGGTTATAGCCCTTCTCATAATGCACAGAGTGTTTTTTATCCATTTATGTCTCTCCCACCTTGAAGGTGGAATGTCTGGTCCACTTTCATCCCAAGCCTACTATTTGCCACAAAACACACCTTCAGCTAAATCCTGTTGCATAAATGCTTGAAAGTGGAGAGAGATAAGCAGGAGACAGGTAGTTGGAAAAGTTGTGAGGGTCTAAGTTAGTATTGGCAGACTTGCTGATTTGTTACATAGGGTTATAAAGAAGAGGAATAAAGAAATTGATCTATTTAACATATATTAATTGGCCCTCTTCTGTGGGCCTAGCTAGCACAGTGGTGAGCCCTTGGATGACACTGAAGTTTCCAGTATATTTACTAGGAAAACAAAGACCATTGGTAGGAACAGGGAAATCCTTCCAGAGAAGGAATTTTGTTGTAGACATGTATCAGAGAAAAGAATTGGTTGTTTAAATTGATGATTTACAGCATCTTTTGAGGTGAGCACAACTGCATTTTTCTGTTTTAGTTTTTGGTTTATTTCTTCCAACAAGAAGGAAGAGGTATTTGTCAATTACAGAAGTAAAGTTCATTTCAGCTGGGTTGATTTTCTGTAGGTGGCAACATAGGAGAGTGGTTTTGAAGGAGCATCGGTTTGGTGTCTACGTAATCAAGATTGCAGAGTTATTAGTGTTTCAGGATTCTCACCATAAAACCCAAATTGTTTGCGATTTTGCATAAATTTACATGCCAATTAGGGGAGCCTTAACCCACATATGTAGGAGGAAGGGAAAAGAAATTAATACAGTTTGTATAATTATATTCAAACCCAACTTAAGAGACTGTTTTGCATATTATATGCAGAGCCGCTTAGTAAATCTATCAATTTAATCAAGCTCTAGGTGAAGGACAGTCAGCTCCAGTCAGAGGTGTGCTGGCAGATGTTTTAAGAACTAGCTCTTGGGGAGAAAACCAGTCATGATATGTAGGGGTTTGCCAATTTCTGTGGTGAAAATATTCCCACGCCTTGGGCAATTTCAAGCTATCAATCTAATATAATGGAACACTAAGTGAGAAAGAGATGTGTGTATTTGGCTTTCAGGAGCCAGTATACATGGGTTCCTGCACAACATAGGCTTCATCTGAAGATTCAAACTTCATACATCTCCCTTACTGAACTTTTGAACTTAAGAGCTTCTTCTAAGAGATGGCCTCTCTAATGGGTGAAAGCAACATCAGTACCTTTGAGAAATGGTAATGCTAAACAGTGAGCCATGTGTTTCTTGAATTTGGGGGAACTTATGGCTTCTTTAGGGAAGAACCAGAACCCAGAAGTACAGAGAAGCAATGATATTCCCTCATGGAATGATGTGTGAATGAAGGAACACTTGCCAGCATGTTGAGGACTGAATAACTCCATGTTGGAAGAATCCCCTCAAACCCACCATTCCTCTGTAGTTCTAAATATGGGCCAGGTGAACACAGATGCCCAGGTTATAATAGTGAGAGAAAGCAAATACCTGAGAGCACTATAATTACCTGCTTACATGTTTGCCTTCCCTAAATCTTGAACCCCCAAGAGTATCAGCCACATCTTATTCAGCATTGTATCCCCATGTCTCTGACACACAGTGGATCCTGGACTAATGCCTATAGTGAATGAGGAAATGAGTAAACTTACAGGGAAAAAGTTACTTTTAGGACATCGGCACTGCTTACTTAACTGGTACACTGTGAGGGTAACACAATGACAGATGGAAAGCTTTTTGAAAAATGAAAGAATTAAACAAAAGCTAGATATTATCATTATTATTATATCTCAAAAGAATCTTCTATAAACTAATTAGAGCAATATGGAGTTTTCCAGTCAGGATATTGACAATAATCTCCTATAGATATAAAAGCCTCCTGGTCATGTGGCAAATGCCTTGAGGTACTACCTTCTAAATTATTGTCAAAACATGATAGATTGCCAGTTTTAGAATCTCATTGGGTAAAGTACCTCAGCCTCTGGGAAAATAAGAAACTTTGTGATGGTGTTCTAAAATCCATATTCTGACATAACTCTCCTAGAATAGATCACTTGTTGCTTAGATTATTTTCCAGCTATTTCTTTTAAGCTTCTAGTGAATATATACTAAGGTCTACTATATTCATTTTGTCAAACAGCAGAATACCTGGACTGTTGGCCACAATTTGTTGGTCAGTCATTATGTATTACCTCAAAGATTTTCAAAACTAGGCATTAAGCAGGTCAGAATGATCTAGGAAAATTTTTCACACTATACATATTATACAGAAATTCCAAAAGGCCCACAATGCGATGCATCCTCTTCCTCCCTAAAGGCTGAAAAAAAAAAAAAATCACTGTTTCAGTGGGATGTGTGTTTTATCCCTCAGCTGTGGTGGGATGGAAAAATCAAGAGACTGAGAACCACAGATCTGAAATAATCTGAGGTAGGTGTTTACGGAACGGGTTCATACATAAACGAGAATATTAAAGCTAAAAGGGATCTTTAAGAAGATATGCGGGGCACCTGGGTGCATCAGTGTGTTAAAGCCTCTGCCTTCAGCTCAGGTCATGATCCCAGGGTCCTGGGTTCGAACCCCGCATCAGGCTCTCTGCTCCACAGGGAGCCTGCTTCCCCTCCTTCTCTCTCTGCCTGCCTCTCTGCCTACTTGTGATCTCTGTCTGTCAAATAAATAAATAAAAAATCTTTAAAAAAAAAAAGAAGATATGAAGCCTCCTTTACCTTACCTATGGGTAACTGAGGCCCAGAGAAATCGGGCAGTCAGACAGGTTCAATGCTGACAGTTACATGGTCAGTGTTTTTACATCTGTTTATGCCATCATTCTCACTGATGGTTCTACCACAATAGACATCACAGTGCATATTACCAAGGGTATGGTATTTAAAACCTTATTTTATCTTATATACCATCTTAATTGGTGCTCAGTCTGTTTACACAGTTGTTAAATTAATAACTATTTTAAAATTTGGCATTAATTTCATTGCCTTTCTTTAAGGTGTTTATCTCCTTGACCTAACTTCCTATTCTACAGCAATATTAGCCCCACATATTTTATAGAGTCCCAATCTACTATCATTATTCAGTGAGTGGTAGCATATTGTATCTATTAAGAACAATGTTATTTGCTGAAGATACAGTACCACACTGGACAGACAATGCCCCTATCTTTAAAGAATTTACAATCTAGTGGAGTGGTCACACAAATAAACAGATAAGTATAACACAGAGTATAAGTGCTATAATGGGGGAACTACAGATTTTTGTGGGAACTCAGGAAAAGGACAGTGTATTTATTACCTATGTTGTAATACAAATTATTATAAAACTTAGTGGATCAAAAGATCAAACATTTATTATCTCATAAATTATTTGGATCAGCAACCAGGCATGACTTAACTACTTTCCTCTGACTCACTATCTCCCATAAGAGAATGCTGTCAGCTAGGACTCAAGTCTAATTTGAAGGCTTAATTGGGGATGTGTTGTCATGTGTTGTCAAACTCACTTATGTGACTCTTTATAGGTCTCAAAAGATTTGTTTTCAAGCTCATTGCATTGGTTGGTTGCAGGCTTCAGTTCCTTAACCATGTGGGCTTCTCTATAGATGTTTGAGGGTCTCTGGCAATTGATGGTCCAAAGAGAGAGAATGAGAGACTGAGAGAAGAGTACTGGAAACAAAAGTCAGTCTTTTTGTAACCTAATCTTGGAAGTGACATCTTGGGGAGAAAATGCGCACTCTTCTGCTACATTCTATTCATTACAAGTGAGTCACAGTTCCAGCTCATATCAAAGGAAAAAAGACTGCATAGGGACATGAATACCAGGAAGAGGAAGTAGAGATCACTAGGACCAACTTAAAGACTCCTTACCACAGATACCCTAAATGGGCAGGGATTGAGGGTATATGTCAAAGGAGACCCTTATTCCCCAATCCTGGGAAAATGGCGTCTGAATGAACTTGAAAAAGGGAAGGCTGAACAGAAGACGCCAGGCTGGAGAGGTTGCATGGGTGCTGGAATGTGTACATATATATGTACACTCACTCAAGGCAGGGGGTAAGGGAGCTCTCCTGGGAAAAGGATAGTCTGTTGCAAGAAAAGTAATGGTGAGAGCAAGCAAGTTTATTGTTCTTGGAGCACAGAGGTATATCTGAAGGTGGACAGTGATAAAGGATGAGGCTGGTTGGACAGGCTAGCCAAAGGATGGGTCATGACTTCATCCACTTGTTTTCTTTGATTTCCACTGTTTTTTATCATTAGGTGATTATAGATTATTGAAAATATATCAGTCAAGATGTTTCTAAATGCAAGTAAGACCATCTCCAACTCAAACTAACTAGGAAGGAAACATATTAGTTTGCAAAGGACTCGATTTCCAAGGATGACTGACTCAGTAGCTCAAGAAGAGTCTTTCCTATTTACCCACTCTGCCATCCTGAGTACTGATTTCATTCCCATGGTGTCACTTCATGGACAACAATGTTCCATGAAAGAAGAGAGACACTCTTCCTGTATTTCCTACTTGAGATGGGGAAAATCTTTCCCAGAAGTTCCCTAGATTTTCTCCCCTCACCTCTCAGTCGCCAGGATTAGGTCATAGTCTGATTCCTGGGTGAGTCAATAGCAAGGGGAAAAGAATTACTTTGATTGGCTTGGATTTATCAACCAGGATGGGACAATGTGGCGTATCACCCATAAGCACCTACTAGAGAGAGCCATATACTTAGACTAGATTGGTTTAGTCCTTCAAAGAATTCTTTACACTGTGCTCTAGGTTCCATGCCCTAGACTCCAACTGAAGATGGTTCAAGCATCAGCCACATAAATCTGCTTCTACATTAACTATAAAACTGCCTTTGAAGGTATTTTTTCCTTATATCATTTGAGGTCTTTGGGAAAAGCCTTGTATAAGAAAAAACTTCCAAAATTAAAGTTGAAAAAAAATATCTGAGGATAGTATGCATCTTCCTTCCTGAGAACAAGAAATACGGAGCTGACCATTGCTTCCCTTTCTACAATGGCTGCCAGGAAACTCCAAGCAAGAGCTGGAACCATGATCCTCCATTAACAATTGTAAATTACTGAGGAATTTACTTCCTGCCCATTTTCTTGGACTTCATTTTGTTTCTGTATCTCTGAAACCCAGACATCAGCTGATGCCTCCAAGCCTCTGGCTCAGAATCCTCCTTTTCACCTTCTGTTGCCAAGGCTTATTTCCCTCACTGGTTGCCACCAGAAACACAAAAGTAAGCATTCTGGGAAATTTCTTACCACAGATGTCTATAAGTGATGGAGCCAGAGGGAAAACCCACGTCAGACAACACACATCACTTAGAAATTTCACCCACCTGTGTCACCAACCATTCCCGTGCTCATCTCAATCTCTCGCATCTCTTTAGGAATAACATATATTTCTGTTCTTGGCCTGTGCATGCAGCTCAAGAATCATCTTTTGTTATTTAAGTATGCCTTTGGGATTTCTTTCCCCTGTGGGCTGGTCATCAACGTACTCTAAAAACAGTTCTCCCCCAAGAAAAAGCCTAGTGGTTAACATTTTCTCCAGCTTCTTATACATATATGTGTTATTAAAAAGTTGTGTGCGTCTTCCTTTTTAAATCTCTGAAAATCCTTTTTGGAAAAGGCAAATTATAAATAAATTTAGTGAAGCTATCTAAGCAGTGTTATAAAGGGCATCACTGGCTACAAAAAATGAACTTGCCCGAAATTACAGAAAGGGTGTATCTAACCAAAATGTTCGCGCATGATCTGTGTGGCTGTGTCACATATGGATCTCATTTTCCTATCCTTCTCCTGACGCTTACCTCTCAAGTATTTAGGGATCACAATTGCAATAACTATTTTTACGTTAAGAACATAATGTAGTCTATTTGAAACATCACAAACTTCATTCTGCTATCATACAATACAACAGTCAAGAAAGACTCCTTGACATGATATTGAATAGTTATGCGATCTCGCCATGGTAGAAAGAGAGGTTTAGAAAGATGCTGAAAAGGATACCTAACCCAAAACTGTATTCTTGAATTATTCATTTTGCCACAATGTAGTTGGAAACTGATCCCCATAGGTCTGCTTTCCACTGTGCTTCATTGTTCCTTTGGAGACTTCAGCTCAAGTCCTTGCTATTCACAAACCTTTTCTGGAACTCAGCATGAGTATGCAAAGCCATCAATAATTTATTTTTTTTCCACTTTGGGTGGTGATAATGTTACTGTATCAGCACAAAAATGATCCAGGTGAATAATGCTAACAATAAGAGCGCTACCTTAGATGTCCTGAACACATTTCCTCCCTGGAGTGCAGAATGTTCTTCTATCTATTGGCTCATTTGTCCTTTCAAAAGAGGCAGATACTGTTATATTATTAAGTTAGTAGGGAAGCATAAAGGTTTAAGCCACAGCCATCAGCAGAAAAGGTAGGATTAAATACGAAAATGCATAAGGTCTAACTTAATAATCACCATATATTGAAAACAGAAGTTATGTTTTCTCCTTCTTCTGAAAATCCTCAGTTGCGCAGTGGAAAAAATCAATAAATACAATAAATTAACATTGGCATGCTCTTACACTTTACCAATGTTCCCTGTATATTACCATTTCTAATCCTCAGCACTGGCCTGGGCAGGGATATTTTTATCTCCATTTTCTAGATGAAATTGAGGCTCAGAGAGGTGAATTTACTTGTCTAAGGTTAGGGAACTGGCGAGTGGTGAAGCCAAGACTCAAGTCAAGATCTTCTGACTCTAAATCAATTCTTTTGTTGTTACCGTTCTGACTAGCAATTGATAAAAGGGAATTTTATCCACATATCAAACCAGACAGGAACTCATAGGGCTTCATATTGTTGTATAGGATAAGAAAATAATTCACTCAGACCATAAAGGCTTTAGGCTCAACTGGAAACATGAAAACAACTTCACAACAAGGTCTGGTTTCATTCAAAATAAACCTAAACCCATTTCATTCAAAATAAAATAAAAGGGGCACCTGGGTGGCTCAGTGGGTTAAAGCCTCTGCCTCCGGCTCAGGTCATGATCCCAGGGTGCTGGGATCAAGCCCCGCATCGGGCTCTCTGCTCAGCAGGGAGCCTGCTTCCTTCCTCTCTCTCTGTCTACCTCTCTGCCTACTTGTGATCTCCGTCTGTCAAATAAAATCTTTAAAAAAAAATAAAAAATAAATAAAATAAAATAAAATAAAAGCACGTGCACCCTGAAAACATCTCTAAGTCTCTTCTCTGCTCAGGAATGGTCAGTCTGAGTCCTAGAAAAAGAAGGCAGACCACTTAGAAGGTTAGAAAGAGATGTAAATCAGGTAAGCATGATTTTGCTATATAACAGTTTAGGCTGAGACATACTACCAAAATGCTAAATATTAATTATGCTAGGAATGAACGCATTCAGCATGGTTTGCTATTTGAGAGGGTTAAAGGGGAGGCAAGTTTTAACATCAGCACCATTAGAGCCATAAGGAAAAGGAGTTAATACAAGCTGTCCGGCTGATGGACGTTTCAGGATGGACGAATAATGACAGACCTGTGCTCACTCCAGGGAGCTGGAGGCAAGACACTGAGGTCGAAAGAGAAGGCCAAGCCTCTCCTCAAGTGCTCGCAGAATGATGCTGACAACTCAGCTGTCTACTGGACACCTTCTGAAGCCAGGCTTGTCCTAGAGCCTTAATGCTAGTCACCTCCTCCCCTCCTCATAAGCCTGGAGAAATCATCTCGTGCTGCAGCTGAGAAAACAGGACCAGAGGAGCAGCTGAGCTGGGGAATTTCAGTATAAGATTGGGTCTCCTTCTCATCACAGGCCTCTGGCCCGATGAGGCAGGGTTATCCCACTGAGCACTGTGACACACCCACTGAAAGCTTCAGGGTGCAGCGAGGTGGCAGAAGGGAAGAGAAAGGATCCATAAGGGCTCTCCCTCCTCCCTGGTCCCCCACGCTCTCAGTCACACACCGCTGCCCTCTTCATGCTGCTCCCCTCCCCCAGTCCTGAGGGAGATGAGGAGTAAACAAGATGGTCAACCATCTAACCATTATTATTCATGACTAGGGAGAGTGTGACTAGAGCCAGGTTCACCACAAGGTGGCTTTCCAGGGGGCCACCTTGGCAGGCACCACCCTGCCATGTGGCCTCTCAAGCTTTCAGGCACATGTGGAATGCATTATGTTTCTAATCATAACACTGCCAAATCTGTGTTCAAATAAGGAGTTTGTGAGAGAAACTGTCCAAATTAGGAATCCGACGTGGGCACAAAAGATTTGGCCTTCAACCTCTCCAGCGCACCGCCAACATTTTTCTCCTCTTGCCTGATATTGCCCTTTAAGCATCCTGTTAGCTGACAATTTTTCACAAGGCACCCTCTGTTTGGGGAGAACTTGTACCGGGTTTATTTATAATTGTCCTATTTCCACGCATCAAACTTGTTATTTTCACTGCTGCTTTTGTTATTGGGAAACATTCACCTTCTCTCGCCAAAAGACTCTGGTCCTCTGGTTTTTATTTTCTAGAAAGATCACCAGGCTCCTGAATCTCATGATCCCACTGGCAGACTATATCAGAGTCACTACCACTTCTGCTGGAATTAAAGCAGATATTTAAGTACGCTCACTCTTTACCAGTACCTCCAGCTGTACCCCCAGATCTCTGAACTTGGGACAAAGAGGATTCCTTTCCCAGACATATTTCATGCACCTTTAGCAGAGATCCTAGGCTGGGGACCTACCTCAGTATCTTGCTTCATGCCTCAAACCCCAAGCCTCATCCAAGTTCCTAATTTACTTCTCAAGGCTAGGGCACCTCCTTAATGAAAAGACATCCAAGTCAATAGTAATAAACACTTTCACTATCTCTGTTATTTCCCACAAAAACCCTATGGGGAAGGTACTATTATTTTAACTTTCTAGTTGAGAAAACTGAGCCACAGAGTGACTACAAAACTTGTTTAAAATTGCATACCTAGTAAATAACCAGATTTGGAACCACAACAGCCAAGCCTGGAATGCTCTCTCTCTCTCAAGTTTTTGTTTGTAAATAATTTTGAACATACAAAAAATTATCAAGAATAGGAATAGTACAAAAACACAGATGTATTCTTTACCCAGATCCTCTGATTGTTAATAGTTATATTTGTTTGCCTTGTTTGCATTCCTGCTTGCTCACTTTCTCTTCACCCTACATATAAATAATGTTTTAAATAGTATGTACAACAGACACTATATATGATATTTTTCTCCTGAAACACTTGGAAGAAAGTTGAATACATCATACCCTTTTCCCCTTAAATGATTCAGTGCCTGTTTCCTAAAAACAGGAACCACAGCACAGGTCTCTCATTCAGTAAATTAACATGAATATAAATTTTTAACCTAATCTATATAATCCAGTTTTTCCAATTGACCTAAAAATGTCTTTTATTGGTTTTTTTTTTCTTTTCCATTAGTACAGGAGTCAGTCTAGGATCAGGTTTGCATGTAGTCATCATGTTACTTTAATCTCTTAATCTAAAACATTTCCACAGCTTCTGTCTTTTAGGACATTGACATTTTGAAGAATAGAGCTCCTTCCTCCTCTCTTTCTAGCAGAAAATATGTGATTTGAGGTTTGTCTAATGTGTCCTTATAATTACATTTAAGTCACACATTTCCGGTCAGAATATTCAGAAGTTGTATTATGTTCTTCTCATGGTAGCACATTCTGGAAGTATACAATGTTTATTTGCTCTTCATTGGTGATTTCAGTTTGTTTATCTAATCAAGGTGTTATCTGATTTCTACACCATATAGTTTACAATTATTCCCCTTGACACTAATAAGCAGTCTGTGGGGAGTCAATTTAAGAATATGAAAATAGGCTGTCCTTCATCAAAATCCCCCCTCCCTGGATTTAGCATTCATTGATGATTTTTCCAGAACCATTCTTGACTAAGATGCTTATAAAATGATGCCTGCACATTTACCAGTCAGCTTCTTGGCATTCTGTACCAAGTAAGAGCTCTTCCTTTTCTTCTGTTTATTTACTTATCTATTTACTACCAGTATAGTTTTATGGATTTCTATTTTCTTTCCTGGTTTTATATTCATACTCTCCTTATTTATTTTGATATTCAAATTGTTCCATCTTTGAGTACTAGAAGTCACTTCAGACTTTCTCTTATCTTTATGACATATCCTCATCATTTTTTAAAACATTCCCTTATTTTCTGGCATAATAAAATGTTCCAGGATCCTCCAGGACTTTCTGTGCCCCAGTCCTACGTGCATCCATTTCCCTGAGACATCTCTGTTCTTTTAGTAAACAATGTATTAGGGACCTAACTCTGAGCATTGAGCAAGCTCATTGTTATATGGGTCTTTTCTGTTCTAGTTCTTTCAGCAAACAAAGTTGGGAAATATATGCACATGTATACACAAATACACACATATATAAATACAAACACATATACGCATATATGAGCACATGTGCATGCATACACACATATAAATACAGAGTTCACAGTGATGCCTCCAATTTGGAGCGCACTTTTTTTTTTTTAAAGATTTTATTTATTTATTTATTTGACAGACAGAGATCACAAGTAGGCAGAGAGGCAGGCAGAGAGAGAGAGAGGAGGAAGCAGGCTCCCCGCTAAGGAGAGAACCTGATGCCAGGACCCTGGGATCACGACCTGAGCTGAAGGCAGAGGCTTTAACCCACTGAGCCATCCAGGTGCCCCATGGAGCACACTTTTTTTAATCACTGCACAATTTTTGTCCTTCACTTCCACATGGCTGAAAAAAAGAAGCAAAATAGAATCCAAAGTGGCTTAGAGAATATTGTCTCTATTATGACAGCTTTATATCTCCTTCTTAAAATTTCATCCCTATTCTAGGGGCAGTATTGTGTGTCCTTAAAAATTCAATTTTGTCTTTGGTCCATATCTGAGCTCTTTCTCCTGGTAAGACTGCAGTGGGGACTTGTGAGGGGCAAAGTCTTCAGTCTCTCCTGGAATTCAGAATCTAACTACCACTAGTTTATATACTTTGAAGTCATTCACAAAAACATCCATCAAATCTTAAGATATCAGCCAGTCTGTCCACCATAGAAAACTCCAGTTCTGAAAGAAAAGTGAAGCCATGTAGGCAAAAATTCTTCTGGGTGGGGATGTGGTGGAAAAGGAGGACGAGGTACCTTAAATCTTTAGATGTTAAAGTGGAAAGGCACATAGGCAGTCCCTAGAGATGGATACATGGATACAAGGTAGCCCAGTGACTCTGTTCCCAGATCTCCCAGGAGGAAAAAAGTAACTATATCCAGGGGCACCTAGGTGGTTCAATTGGTTAAGTATCTGACTCTCGGTCTCAGGTCAAGTCATGATCTTAGGGTCCTGGGATTGAGCCCCACATCTGGCTCTGTGTTCAGCAAGAAGTCTGTTGGAGATTCTCTCTCCTCCCCTGCCCCCCCCATCAAAAAATTTTAAAAATTTAAAAAGTAAGTATATTCAAAAATAGGCAGTCATTGAACAATATGGCAGTCCCCCGGCCCACCAATACAAACCCACAACAGAACCTAGAACTAAATGCAATGAACCAGTCTCAAGAGTGATGGCCTAGTACCATGGGTTATACTCAGGTACAACACAGGCCTTTCATAAGTGTCCTGCTAATCACTACTCATTGGTTTTAGCTTTCCTTCATGGTAGTTGTGTTGAGGCAGCAGTATATAATACAGTATATAGTACCTATGCAACTAGAAAAGAACTCAGTTCTAGTTTTAGGTCAGTTATATTAATAAGTGTGTGGTCTTGAATTATAATAACCTCTCTGGGCCTCAAATTTTTTAATTATAACATGAAAATACTGTAAGATTATAAAGTGAATTTGAGATAATAAACATAAAACTGTAGCACGTAGGTCTTATAAATGCAGACTTTCTTAAGAACAATGCAGAGGTTCATAATATCTTATATATGCTAAAACCTTACATATATCCCTAAGAAAAATAGTCCAAGGTACCTTACAGTAGGGCCTAGAGCCTGATATCAAGAGAGAACTTAGCTGGACCAAATTCATAACCATTCTTTTTAAGTTATCTCCCAGTGTGGATTAACTAATAGCTAAGAAGACTTTCCTATGTTAGTCAGCCAGACTTTTATAACAACATAATGGTTTGGAATCATGTCCCTTGTTATCGAATTTTTAGCTGCTTTCATAACTGAAAACATACCATCTCTTGGGCCATTGTTATCCTGAGAACACCTGCAGTATTGCATTTTCTTTGGAACTTAAATGGCCAGATATGGTGTGGTTAAGGGCTGAAATGAAATACAAATAGTCCCTTGCTGAGGTATGCTCTGAGTGGACTGCTCTCATAGACAGTGCTCTCCTTCAAAGAGTATGTCTTCCTCCAGTTTCCCCTGCCCATGGTTGCATGTCCACAAAACACCAGTATGCCTGTCTCCCTGAGGATAACTGGCAGGTAAAATGTCACTTCTGTTCTTTTCCTACCCAATGACTCAAAGGCCAGAGCTGCTGATAGATTATTGCTATGGCAGATTCATAAGGGAACACACATCTAGCAAAACTACAGGAAGGGACTGTCTCAAGCCTGCAGTTTCAAAACCTCTCTGTTCTCCAAGCACAGTTGCCCTAAGCCAAATGCCTTTGCAAGCTAACAGTCCAATTACATCCATCACCCAAGTATAGGACAGTGGTAGTGGAAAGGACTATGAGAACAGCAGAGAGCATGTCCCAACTAAAGGTCTTGACATCAGGTGGTTTTTTAAACATCATACTGGCCAAATCCAATTAATTTGTTTATTTGTGACCTCTGCCCTGATCTGATGCTTGTACTTCATAGACTTTAATCTGAAGAAGATGACATGCCAGCGAAGTAAACATGGGGTCCTACTCTTGGATCTACTACTAAAAAGGTCAGAGAACTTTGGAAGTCACATGACTTCTCTTGGCCCAGTTTCCTCATAAGGAAAGTGAAGCCTCCACTTGATGTAAAGCCTCATGTGAATATGAAGGTCCTCCACCACTTCTTTTTTTTTTTTTAAAAGATTTTATTTATTTAACAGAGAGAGATCACAGTAGACAGAGAGGCAGGCAGAGAGAGAGAAGCAGGCTCCCTGCTGAGCAGAGAGCCCAATGCGGGACTCGATCCCAGGACCCTGAGATCATGACCTGAGCCGAAGGCAGCAGCTTAACCCACTGAGCCACCCAGGTGCCCCCCTCCACCACTTCTTGAGGCTCAGATTCCAGACTGGACCCAACCCACCTCCCCAGGATCTCCGCCTACCTAGAGGCTAACCCAGGTTTGAGGGAACCTGAAGTTTAAACAACCTGGGAAGACTTCTTTAAGAGTAATAATACAGAAGTATAAATATAGAAGGATGTCAATGAGAATATTTACTTAAAATGAGAAAAGAAAGCATAAAATCATTAACTTTTAAAACCCAACAAATACCAAAAATATTCCAAAATGCAGGGGAAAAAATAACCTAAGATTTGTTAATTATCTTTGTTATCTTTGTTATATTTGTTAATTAGTTGTGTTGAGACAGCAGTATATAATACAGTATATAATACCTACATGTTTTGGCTGCATAATCTTTGTCTCTTCCTATGACCAAATTCTGCAATAACTTTTCTATAGAGAGACTAGAAAGATAATTCAGTTTTGCCTATAACACAGTTGATCAGAATTTATTATTAATGATAATTTAGAAAATTTCTTTCAGCCTCACAAGTCATTACTGGCAAATGTCACATACATTTTTAATATTTTTGTTAAATTTGGGAAAATCCTTTATCAAGTGTCTTTTATATGCAAACTGTACAATTTCAAACATCTATGTCTCCTTGAGCAGAGACTAAGCTGAAATATTCTTTCAGCTGATGTCACTCATTTCCCAAGTTCTTGAGGGGCCTCTGCTCTTATCACTTCCTACCAGGTACACTACAGCCCCACCTTCATGCACATAGAATTTCTCACAGGTCCTCCACACGGGGCAACCTTCTACAACTCTGTGGTTTTGCAAATGCTGATCCCTCATTTTGAATTATTCCATCCCTTCCCTCCTTTATTCCTCTTCTTTAAGACGCAGATTCAGCTACCCCCTCCTCTGCACTGTCCCTGCCTTTTGCTCACAATACTAGAAAAGAATCCTTCCCGTGTTATAGTGTTATAGTTCTCTATCCACTTGTCTGCCTTCCCTACTAGAATTTGATTCCCCTGAGAGAAGGCAGTGGCTCTTTCCATCTGCCTAGCTTAAGGTCTAGCTCAGAAATGATGCTCAATAAATGTGTCATAAATAAAAATTGTCCCACAACACAGACCACAAGGAGCGCCACAATTCTTTACCTTTCCAAAACAAACCTTACTCTGATCTAATTTCTCAATTGTCAAATGCTAATAAAAATAGCAGAATCATTTACTGGGATGTCTTCCTCCCCTCTTGGGCTCAGGCAGTCCATGAAAATGAGAGACTTGCCCTTAGGCCATTAGTCAGCATTGGTTACCTGGACACTGTTTCTCTTTTCTGCTACTCTAGGAGGTGAGGGAGTTGTGGTCCTTTCAACTCACTCTTGGCTGGCTCTTAGACCCTTTGTCCCCACTTCCAAGGTGGCAGCCTTTAGGGGTGACCACTTAAACCACCAGGAGACCAACGTGTTATCACCTCAGGAAGGGGTACATGTGAGCAGGGACAGGTCAATACCAATAGCAGAATATTTCAGACTCATTTCTTCAAGGCCTAGAAAGAACCCCAAAAGGACTGAGTAAAGAAGTCATCAAACTGGTGCATCCCCACCAGCCTGGGGATCAGGAAATCAAGGAAAGAAAGAAAAAGGAAATCAAGAAAAGAAAGAAAAAAAGAAGAGAGAGAGGAGGGGAGGGGAGTGGAAAATATTTTCCTGGGCAAAGAAACCTAGAAACTAGAGAACACAGCAGTTTTATTACCCTTCTTCTATGGGTGAAGGACACAATTACTTCTATGTTCATTTTCTAATGAGTCTGCTCAAGCAAGAAAATAATAATAATAATAATAATAATAATAATTAATAAGGCACAGGTTAATCTCTACATTAATTTATTAATACATTAGCCTGCCACAAATGCTTATCAATCAAATCAATCAATGAATGACTTCTCATAGTTAGTTCATTATCACGAATCTGGTTTTTTAAAACTATATAAATATCATTCAGGGAAAAACCAACAGTGTCACTTCCCTCACACCGACGAAGTTATATAGGTAAGGACCATGGTTAGGGCCCTTCCCTTCTTGTACTGGGGAAACAGAGAAGACTTGTTTCAGCTACAGTGATGGAGTTTCCTCAACAGCTTCAAAAATAAGTTTTCTGTTGATTCTGCATTTTATAGAAAGGGGTTAAGCCAGGTGAGCTCTTTTTTTTTTTTTAAGATTTTATTTATTTATTTATTTGACAGAGAGAGATCACAGTAGACAGAGAGGCAGGCAGAGAGAGAGAGAGGGAAGCAGGCTCCCTGCTGAGCAGAGAGCCTGATGTGGGGCTTCGATCCCAGGATCCTGAGATCATGACCTGAGCCAAAGGCAGAGGCTTTAACCCACTGAGCCACCCAGGCGCCCCAAGGCTGGTGAGCTCTTGCATGGGGCTTCTACCAGCAAACTTAACATCGCTACTATATTATATGGGAAAAAAACAAAAAAACAGAGCAAAATCATGTTTCCCTTGGAGAAATTATTTAAGAGAGGCTGGATTACAATGCCTAACATCCTTTATCAAAGGACAACAACAGATTTGCAAAGCAAAGTGCACCCCTGACTTAATATATTCTTCTAAATAAGGTTGATGTTTGTAGTCTCAGAAGCAATGGAGATTTCACTACCTCACATCATCTGGTCTTTAACTTATGTAGCAGAGCAAAATGGCCCACCAACCTCTTTTCTAGTTAGCAGGACTTATTTAAATTCCTTTCCCTCCCCCCTCATCCTCCTTTTTATAACCAGCTGCAAATTACCAGTATTGATAAACCATTAGAAAATAAAATAAGAGACAATTTTATTGACAGCTAAATGAAGTAATGCCTGGGTTGTGTTGGTTTTAAGCAATTGAGCTTTTTGTATTCATTAAAACTCTGCAAGCAGCATGTGTTAAATTTTTGATATATGCAGTATGCACTGAAATCTTTATCTACATTAACTGAGACACCAATTTGCACCCCTGTTGCACTCTAATAGGCTGATTTATTGTGGTTTTCCAAGGCCTATTAATGAAAGAGCTTGGAGTTTTTTAGTGGCCTGAATCAATTTTATTTTTGGATGAGGCAGAGCTTGTCAAGGTCCATGCCTCACATTTTCCCTTTTGTCAGTGCGGATGGATGGTGCAAACTCTTGTGTTATGTGTGGCAGGCAGCTGGGCACTCGGGCGCTCAACAGACTGGCATGCAAAGCGGGGACCGCTTGGGCATCTGCACACACTCATCTATGGGAATGCCAAAGAAGTGCCATGGGATTCCCCAGGTGGCTTCAAGGGAGATAACTGCCTACAAGAAGTGTTTACAAAAAGAAATACAAATAAAAAACAAAAACAAAACCCACTGAAGGTGACAATAACCACCAATCTAGAGTCACCATGTTTACTCTTACCGTATTAGCAAGTTCTTGGCTCACCTACTTGGAAGGTTTCTTATTATCTTACTCCCCTATTTGAACTTAAGTCTCTGATGGGTGGGGGAGCGGAGAAGGTTGGCAATCTAGTCTTGTTCATTCATGTATCTGAAGCATCTAGAATAGAGACTGAGTTCATTAATATTATTAGTGGACAGACCTCCGCACAAAAAGAAGAAATGAAAAAGTTCATTCAATTATGACTTTTTTTTTAAAGATTTTATTTTATTTATTTGACACAGAGATTACAAGTAGGCAAGAGAGGCAGGCAGGGAGAGAGAGGAGGAAGCAGGCTCTCCACGGAGCAGAGAGCCGATGCGGGGCTCAATCCCAGGACCCTGGGATCACGACCCGAGCCGAAAGCAGAGGCTTTAACCCACTGAGCCAGCCAGGTGCCCCCAATTATGACTTTTTTAACCAATGTTTGTTACCGTTAGTCTCTGAGGATATTTGAGAATCTGATGAAAGCTGTGATCTCTCTCTAGAAAGACACTTGGTCGGTTCATGAACATTAAATGTTACATACAATTTCTGATTTCCCTAAAATCCCATGAGTAGGCCACAGGGTAAAGTGCCTCATGGTCCACACAGTGCTGAGAAACAAGATTGTTTGATTGTTTAATTACTAGATTGTTTAACTGTTTAATTACCAGAGCTGGGGAAACAGACAGGGACTATGTGGAGGGTGGGAGGGAAGAAGCTGATCCAATTGGATTAGATGATCTTTTGTTTACTGTTCCTGGGGATCCTAACTTAGTCAGCCAAGCAAACCATCCAAGAATTAATTTGATATACTAATCACTGTTCACAGCCCAGAAAATATTAAACAGATAATGAGCAAATTTGTTAAAAGCTACATAAAATTGTCTTCCTTTTGCTTCCAAATTTGCTAGTTGATTTGTTCCCTAGGGTGACTGAATTACAGAGTTCTTCTTTAGTGTAGCTTTATCTTTATAGAGGGAGTTTCAAATATTCAGGACCAGATCTTCCTATCCTGAAGCTGACTGATCTAGAATTAAATCATCCCATGGGGCGCCTGGGTGGCTCTGCCTTCCCAGGCCTGCCTAACCCAGGCTCTGCCTGGGTTAAAGCCTCTGCCTTCAGCTCATGTCATGATCCCAGGGTCCTGGGATCGAGCCCCCGCATCCGGCTCTCTGCTCAGTGGGGAGCCTGCTTCCTCCTCTCTCTCTGCCTGCCTCTCTGCCTACTTGTGATCTCTGTCTGTCAAATAAATAAATAAATAATCTTTTTTTAAAAATATAATTAAATCATCCCATAATTTTGCTTTCTTGGAATAGAATCCCAAGGACCTCAGACTATTCAGCTGAGTCTGAAGAATCACAGGAGGAGCCAGCAGGTGCCTTTCCTACGGGATGAAGACGGTGCCACTGGATTTGGGCTCTTTACATTGCCCTTGTTATTTTCAAAGGATTTCTGCAAATCCATCAACTGATCAGACCTATTGATTCCTGTACAAACACTGATGTTAGCATTCCCATATCACATACTGCAAAGTTAGGTTTATTTACGGTATATGGTTTCAGTCACCAGTAGCATTAAAGACTGCATATTCCCCGCATAGCACTCTGAGATGACTATGGTCTTGTCTCATCTTATGCCAGAGAATCTGCTATAGAACAAAAAGGTTCAATTGGGATTATGAAACAGAGTCTATCATGAAATCCTGACCGTTGGCAGATTTCTGACAAGAAACACACTGAACACAAATTTAGGAGAAATTTTACCTCAGAAATTAATGCAAAAAACTGGTGATGATGTCGCAGATGTGGTATAGTTTGAAATAAAACATACCAAAATATCAAGATCAAGTACATGGAGACTTGAGTTCATGGATATGATCATTCTTGTGTTTCTATGTCATATATAATAAAAAGTAAGGTAGCCTAAAAATCCACATCAACCCCCCAAAAAGAGAAATTAACACATTTTTAGGAGACTCTGAATCTTACTTCTATAACCAGGCAGATTTTTTTTCAGAGTCAGGAAAATGAGATGGTAAAATTTAGCTTTACCACTTGGCTGGGTAAACCCAGGCTCGTGGCCGCCTCATCACTTTGGTTTGGTTTCTTTGCCTTTATTAGGATAATAATAGCTAACTTTAAGGCAGTGAGAAAGGTTAAACAGGATCATGTCTGTTAGGCACCCAGGGCCAGGGCCAGAAGCACCAAATATGTATTCAATTAACAGAAGTTGCCTTCTTGTAATCACCAGGTGCCCAAGGAAGAGTTGAATAAAAAGTAAAAGGAGATCACAGGCAGGTCAGGGAGCCTGGCAAGACACTGGTGGACTATTCAGTCTTCAGAATCAAATGAACTGTTAGCAGAAAATGCAGAGATCTGTCTTTTAAGCTATCTCTTTTGCAGTACTGGGGGAGGAGCAAATGTGGCATCTGTTAAAAGATAGGGGTGGTGGAAAGGAAGACAGCAGTCCTGATTTATGACAGAAGAGGCAAAAGAGCTAAAAATTAAAATAAAAATGAAGGTCCTACCTGTTTGACAATAATAAAATTTAGAAAGTTACTTCTGAAGGAAAGACAGGTACTATTAAAGCCAACAGAATCATCAATATGTGTTCTCAAAAGGACAAACGCTGCAGAAAATGCTTACATTGAATGAAAATACACCCAATTGACAACAAAAGAAACACTGTGGGCTCAAAGCCAGAAACTATTCTTGGTTTGAATTTTTTTTTTTATGACACTAAATTTAACCAACTGGAATTCTTTTTTAAAATAGAATTCTATTCAACCTTTTCAAATGACAAATTTGCATTTAATGAGAAATGCACACTTTCTCACGGGGATGAAACTCTCAGTCCCTGTATTAGTTAGTCTTGAAGAAATGAGGCCCACATCGTGGCAACTATTTCTCAGGATTGAATGATTGGGGCAGGCGCAGGTTGAAGAGCAGGAAATGTTTCTTCTCCCAACAGGTAATGCCCATGGTGAATCTTCTCTGGGGGAGGCCCCTAATCTTGTCCATGTGGATGAAATCCGGCAAGAGAAAAGGCATAGTTATAGAATAAATGACTGGTATAATTAACGCTATTGTTCAGGAAGGACTTAGTTATCAAAGGATAAAAGAGTCAGCAGCAAGTTCAAGCAATGAAATAATGTGCCATGGGCGGTTTCTCAAATTCTTGCTTACTTTAGGAAATTATGATGGGCTAATCAAAGAGCACTCTGATCCTATAATAGTCAGAGAGAATAAAGGGAGTACTATAGGACAAAAGACACAAATAATTCATTTCTAAGACAACAGCTAACTCAGTTGCTAAGAGTATCAGCAGGTTAATTAAGAAGTCTGTCAGTGATGAGGCTGGCACATTTTCATTTCCATAAGATACTGCTCGTTAGCACATGAGCATAACTAATGCTTGTTGAATAGTGACATGCTTTTGCAGAAGGGAGGGTGTAGAGATGTCTTCTTAGCTCACAGACAAGTCTCCCCTTGCTTGCCCTACCCACCATACTAGCAAGAAAGGAACCCTGTCACTACTTGCCTCAATTGCTACCTAGGAAGAGGCTAGATCAAGAACTCAGATTCCCATGAATATTAACACATTCTATCCTTTTTTCTTTAGGGAGCTAAAAAGAAAGCTACTGACTGTAGAATTTTCATAAATTGCATGCTACATCATTGTGGAAACTTTTTTTTTAAGATTTTATTTATTTATTTAACAGACAGAGATCACAAGTAGGCGGAGAGGCAGGCAGAGAGAGAGGGGGAAGCAGGCTCCCCGCTGAGCAGTGAGCCCAATGTGGGGCTCGATCCTGGGACTCTGGGATCATGACCTGAGCCGAAGGCAGAGGCTTTAACCCACTGAGTCACCCAGGGGCCCCCATTGTGGAAACTTTTGATTGTAAGAAACAGAAAGTCACAACTTAAGCAATAAAGAATTTATTATTGATTTTGTCAAATGTAAGATACCAATTACAACAAAACCATTATTTTATGGCTCACTAAGAAAGAAAAAAAAACACCTTCAGTTAGCATTGACATGGTAACCTCTAATGATTTAAAATTTTTATATCTATTGGAAAAAAATTGTAAAAGTGAAACATATTTTGTCATATATCACATATATACTAAATATGATATATCAGAAATATATGTATATATACAACCACAAATCAAATACATTGATTTATTGTCTTCATTGCTTTTTAAATTCAGAACCATCAAAATCCATATTTTTCCTAACCAGTGTTGTCCTCTGTGACATGAAAAGTGTTGGTGATGCAGCATTCCTTGCTCTCTATTGCCTCTTGAATTTTCTTCCAAGCACTGTCATCATGGAAATGTTGATGATGATGCTTCCTTTATGTTTCCACAAGTTGTCAGTGGAAAGTGTTCAGACAGAACACAAGATCCCTAACTCTAATGTCCTTTAATGGTTTGTTGATTGAGCTATTGAGGGGCTGCAGCTGTCAGTCATGTCACTGGGAATCACAATCAAATTGACTCATACACAGGCAGTGACAACTATGTCAGGACTGCCCCTGGCCAGCAGTGATCATAAGATAATATCATGGCAAAATATATTCTGATTTCAGAGATGGTAAACTATGAAAATAAAGTGAAACCTAGAATCAACACAATGGATTATCCCACCTTCACAGGAAATCTGAAACTATGATGGCTGGAGGGCAGGTTAATTCAGGGGCTCAGTGATGTCATCAGGGACCCATGTTCTTTCCACCTTTCTACTCCCCCATTTTCAGTGTAGTGTCTTGTGCTCACTTCACTGCCTTCATGGATCTAGAGGATGTTAGAGTTTCAGGAGTCATACACAGACCTGATATCCAGAGGAGGAATAAGAATTGTTTGCTTCTAAGGGTCTCATTTTACCAGTAAACAAAATAATCCCTTTAGAGAATATTCCAGTCACACAGGAAGTAAAAAAATGAACATCATTGTTGAGCTCTATCCATTGCTCCTTTGCAGGAACATTAGGGTCTGATGTTAACAGATCTTTGTCAAAGGTATCAGAAAGCTGTGTTTTACTGTGGAATATTTTGATTTTTAAAACATATCTCCAATCCATCAGTTTCTAGGCCATATGATGTGTCCTGCATACAACATGGAAACTAACAGAGTTTCAGTCCCAAGATGTTCTACCAGACCCTAGGTTTTGGGGAAAAAGCTAAGCAACAACTCATGTAGTCATACTGGAAAGGTAGCCAACATCTAGTTCTATGCATCTGAAGGACCATGTACTGCCAGCAGAAATGACACAAATAGGCCATAAATAAATACCTCCACCCAGGAGAAACAGAACCCATTTCACTGGATCCACGGCTTTACCAATGGGCAGACTGCTCCAAGTTGGTTCATCTAATGAAAATCTCTTGAGGCTTCCCTTAGAAGTTCTAACTTTGCAAGGCAAAGTCTTTGATGGCACCACAAGAACACTAGGTGTCATCCCAGCAAATGACTCAAATCCCAAACTTTACTTGAGCTTGGTGACCCCTCCCCTGCTCCCTCCTTTCAATCCCATGGCATCCCAGCCAGCCTCTCTCTGAACAGTGTTCCTACTCTACACTCCATACTGGCCCCATCCTCATATACTTGTCACTCTGTGGCTACAACCCTTTCTCATTTGGACTTTTACTTGCCCCTAATTTATTTGGGCCAACAGTTGTGAACTTTGCCTCTCATTTGCTTTAACCATACCATTACGCTCATTTTTCCTATAGTATCTCAGATCAGGTATCTGTCCATTCCCCGAAGACCTTCATCTATCTTCAGATGAAGACACGGCTGCATGACCTCTGCCACAAACGGGAAAATCTTGACAAACTGCATAAGCCAAAATGAGCAGTTATGGGTTTCTGATCTAGAGCCATGATTCTTAGATGTGTGAGAGCCAGAGGGAGAAATATGCTTCTCAAGCATGACTTCCTTCCCACCTTCCTCCTTCTGATACTCTTCCTAGCTCCATTTCTTCCTTCTGAAGAATTTTCATGTTTTAAATATTTAAATTATACAAGAAATTTAGACTGCAATAAAAAATAAGAATGAAAACCAAGATCACTTGGTTTCCAGCACCACAAAAATATCATTGGGTACATTTTGGTATACCCCTCTCTCACCAGTTTTGTTTTATTTTTTAAAGATTTTATTTATTTGACAGAGAGACAGAAAGAGCTGGACAGCACAAGCGGAGGGAACAGCAGAGGGAGAGGGAGAAGCAGGCTCCCCACCAAGCAGGGAGCCCAATGTGGGGCTCGATCCCAGGACCCTGGGATCATGACCCGAGCAGAAGGCAGACACCTAACTAACTGAGACACCCAGGAGCCCCTGTTCTCTATTGCTTTTATTCATTGATTGACTTTTTAAAATTTGGATGGTTTCCTTTATTTTTGCAAGGTTGAAATCAAATATTTTTCTTTCATACATGTCTATGAAAATTCAACTATAAAAATTATATCATTATTAATTATATGTAGCATTCAGTTAAAGCAAGAATATATATTCTGACCTTCTAGGCTATAATTAAAGGTAGAAATATTTTTAATCATCTTCTATCCCCTCAGTTCTTCTCATGAAAACACTCCATAGAAATTTACCAATGTGAATATTTCAAAATATAAAAACCCAGAAACAATTCTTTGTTTCAATATAACAACCCAGTTGTTATATAAAACAATAAAAATTGTTATATAAAACAATATAAAAACCCAGAAACCCAGTAAATTCCTTCCTTACTGATTTTTAATAGTATGTAGTATTGGTTAACATAAATTAAATCTCTTATCTGCTCAGATTGGAATAGAAGACTCCATTTCACCCTAATTTTTTTTTTCTGTAAATTAGAATACCATCTGGGGGCATTTACACAGCTCCAGGATTTCAGCCCCCTCATAAGTGTCAAAGCAGAACCTAGCATTAGGTGTTTCAAACATGTTTGTCTCTGCAGCTCTCTGTTGCTACAGGCTGTTACTTCCCGAGGCAAGAATATCTTGATTTTGAAGTGTCTTCAAGATGTGTGTTCTTGTTTCTTAATTACTCTCCCTGACTCTCAGCGGGAAAAAGAAAAGTGAGTTTTGAATCCATGTGTCCATTGGATGAAAAGATATTTAAAACTTGCAGTACTTTCCAACAATAAACTCCCAAAGCAGAAGGAAAAAAAGTTTATCTTCTCAAAAAAGATATCCTGCCGACACACACATACACACACACACACACACACACACACCACACGCGCTCTCTCTCTCTCTCTCCCCCGGTAGAAGGCATTGTCATAGCCTGCATGTTTGCACTTTATTTCTCATGCTGAAATAGCCACTGAAAATAAATTATTTCAAATAATGCTTAACGTTGCAAAAACAAGTTTTCTAGAACTCATTTTTGAAAATTCATCGAAGTGGATATTAATCCGATTTTAAAAACAAATTAAAATCATTTTTACCTCAGCATCCTTGTTTGGATTTTCATGAGAGTTCTTAGTTTTAGAGCTAAACACCGTTATAGATTTTTGCCCAAGATCTATGAATTTAGATATAGCTAGTTTCCCTCACAGAGATAATGATGATGAGTGATAAAGAGATTAGTAGACTGTGCTGATCTTGTCCCTCCCCTCTCTCTCGCCCCCCTCCCACAGTCATTCTCATCCTCCTGGACTGTTTACCTGCTAGTCTGTTCAACTACTAGGTGTGCTCTCCATTAAAATATCCTAGCCTACAGAAATACCTTGGCTACATCTGACAAAGAGGTAACATGCATTTATTTGATCTGTTAAACCCAAAGCTAACATTTGAGGAAAGCAGGGGTTTAATCAAATCTTCAGTATGCCCGATAGCCAGCACAGTGCGTGCCATCCTTTCTGAGTCATAGAGGCCAGTCTTGCTTTGCAGCTGCTACAATTTCATGGAACCATAGCATTTTAGAACTGGAAGGGACCTTAGATCATTTGTGACTTGCCCTTCCAGCCACTTGAAAACTGCTGCTCAAAAAACATCGTACTCTGTAACTTCTCTGCTGCTAAACCCTATGCTCTTTAAAAGCAATGAAACATCCGTTCTAGATGCTTTTATGGGGTAGTTTGTTAAAGGGTTGTTTGGTGGAGTGCTTCTAAGTTCATGAAGTTTTTGAGTCTTCTAACAAGTACTGGTCAAGAAATTATTTTACACAAGTGAGGACACTTGGAGGAGAGGAAGAAGGAAAGGAAACCAACCTTTCTGAATGCCCACTAGATGCCAGGTGACTTACTCGCATCAGCTCTTTTGATATTGGCCTTCAAAGATAGCTATTGTTTCCATTTCACAGATGAAGAAACTAAGACCCAAAGAGTTTAAAGGTAACTCATTCAAGTATCACAGTTAGTGAATGACAAAGCTGGAATTTAAACCCATGTTTATCAGACCCTATATATGGCCGACATTCTGTTTATTACACCACATTATTCCCCTTAAGTTGTATTCAAATATCTAAACAGCAAAGCACTTCATGAGACTCCATCTGGCTATATGGGCATGGTAGACGTTTTCCCACTAGTGAGCCTTCAGAGCAGTTTGTTCAAATCTCAGGGAAAGGGATACACATTTTCTTGTTTGGCTGTGTGATCATTACAATAGAATGTGCTTTGTACAATGTTTCCTTTATATCAGATAGCAAAGTTTACCCCTTTAGAAGCTGTCTAATGATGCTTGTTATTGAAGACTCTACTTGCAAATTCTAGGAATTCAAGGAACAAGGTCAACCAAGGGCATGGGCTGAGTTTACATAGAGTTTCCTGGTAATTAGGCATTGATGGCTGGAGGGCTTTCAAGCCACTCAAAAACCAGAAACAGGTTTCCCTTGAGGTCCCAGAGAACTCTGAAATCCGCACCATTACCTCATCCTGGCCATTCCTCAGCTCCAATTTACATAAAGGACAAAAAGAGTGACATTCCCCTCTCCCTACACCTCAACCTGCTTTAAAAAAAAAAGGCAAAATGAATGGAATCCCCCCCTTTCTGGACCCAGAATCCAGAAACAAATAAATCTTTGTATACCCTTATGGTACTCTGCCAGATTGGTGACTACTCCCAACTTTGCTTGAATTACATTCTACCTCATTTGTTTTTGACCAACTTCTCCCTCAAACTGACACAACCAAGATGACAAAGTTAGGTGCAGAAGGCTGCTTGAGAAATATAAAAAGAATTCAACCCAGATGTCCAATGTCCAGATGTCCAGATGACCAATACATAGCTGGTCTCCAAGGCAATATTGAAAATCAAAAGTTAGCAATAAGGTTGATGGCATGGGGTATGGATTTTGTTCCAAGTCAGGTGGGCATTTTAATCTCAATATTTCTTTAAGCTTACTGCTCTACTAAGATAGAGTCATGCCTCATGACAACTAGGACCAGGGCTCTTAATAGCAAGGGCTCTGAAATACTCAAAGTAATTGTGCTCTATCCATGAAAAGGGATTGTAGCTACCAAGAAAGAGGCCTCTTGTTTAATTACGCTTTGAGTCATGGGCACCTCCCCTTCTCTGTCCTGTGGTAGAGAAGCCCTTGGCTATTCCTAGGCTAAGCACTGACTCTGTGATTGTCCCAAACCCTCATCGATTATTTCCTCATTTTCTTGGACCCCTCCTTCCTTTGCCCACATGTTACCTTTGGTTCTGTTTCAGCTCCTACCTGCAAAGGTGAATGTCTGCCCTTGCCACCCAGTGAGAGGCCACATGAAACACAGCAGTTTCTACTTCTGCGATTCTGTGCTGTCTCTGAAGGGGTTACTTTCTTTCACATAGGTGGGTGACTTACTGTTCTTAGGATTATTTACCCTACTTTTCTCTTATCCTTTTAATTGCTTTCTCTATACATCCCGCCAAAGTCAGATCACATTATTAAAGAATCTGGGATGTGTAGCTGGTAAACAGCAATTTATTTTTCTCACCCTTTGGAAGTGTGTCTTGTTGATGATTTTCACTCAGTGACCCAAATAAGTGTTCCTGTTATGCAATGGATGAAACAAACAGAGAAGTTTCTTCCTCAGGTAAACCACAGAGCTCACACAGAAGCAGACATAGTCTTGATCAGGCATAAGTCAGCTTATGTTTCTATGTAACTAGAAATGATAAAGCAGAGAAACCCAAGTAAAACTGTATAGGATGCCAGATAAGAAAAACCATTAATTAGAGGAAGGGAGGGAATTTCTTTCTAAACATGCTTGTTAAACCATTTGGACTCTAAAATGGAAACACAACACTAGAACATGGAAATATTCACATTTGTGGTTTTATTAACATATTTAGATTTTTTTAAACACTAGGCTATTTTTTGAAAGTTCATGACTCAGCAAAACAGAAATGCATTTGACCAACCACATTTTCCTCCTCCAATTGAAACCCATTTGTATTCTGAGAGAAATTTAATCTGTATATATATGATTCATTTGTGCTTAACTTGTCAAAATGTTAAGAGTTGTTTGAAATAAAAGAAGCTTTTGGATTCTGATGCTTACATAATTTTTATCCTTAGAATCAAAAAGCTGTGCAACAATCTGATACTCCATAGGCATATGCATGAGATATGTGAAATTACAGGGCTCAAGTAAATCATAGGTATATTGTTAATTTGAATTTCAATATGCATACCTATATAAGTA
Source organism: Mellivora capensis (assembly GCA_004024625.1). Classification (NCBI taxonomy): domain Eukaryota; kingdom Metazoa; phylum Chordata; class Mammalia; order Carnivora; family Mustelidae; genus Mellivora; species Mellivora capensis. Next base: position 51,490 of record PISX010000518.1, read on the forward strand.
ATATAAGACAAGTAAGGCTTAAACTTAACTTTCTTTAACCAAACCACATAATTTAAATGATGATTTATTTTAAATGAACTTCCTAATTATTCCTTTCTTTGCATGGTCACTACGCAATGTTGTTCAAGTTGTGTACTGCACAATTCTGGTAAGCACCTGTTTCAAAAACAGTACAATCCTCATAGTAAGTCTGTTTTTCTGTATTCATTTTTTTTAAAGATTTATTTATCTGAGAGAGAGAGAGAGTGCAGGGGTAAGGAACAGAAGGAGAGAGAGTCTTTTAAGCAAACTCTGCACTGAGTGTGGAGCCCAATACAGGGCTCAATCTCAGGCCCCTGAGATTATGACCTGAGCCAAAATCATTAGTTAGATGCCTAATCAACTGAGCTATCCAGGCACCCCCCCCCATTTCTCTTCATTCTTAAATCTTGTTTTTCTTTTCTCAAAATTCAGGCAAGAACATCATCTAGGAACATCACCAAGCTGCAATATCTTTATTGACTAGACCAAAATTCTATCATGACTTGCCAAATTTGCAAGAACTTGCCAGGGCTTCATGCATGTTAATTTAAGATAGTTAGTGCCTGGTAAATTTATAATCAGGCTTTCAGTTTAACTCCATATTGAGTTAATTATGTCTATATATCTTTGGAAAAATTCCTTTACTCTTGGAAATTTTGTATCTTCAGAAGAAAAAATAGGATAACTCTATGTCTCTCAGAAAATGCCGGTTATGTAGAGCTAACCAACATACCATGGTAGGGCCATCTTGAATATTCAGTGTAATTGGTCCATGGAGTAAATCAACAGGGGTAGGGGAGTCTCTGTTTGGAAATGTCAGGCAGAATGGGAGAGTAGATTGGAAGATTTTGGAAATGACCAATTGGTGCAACAAAACTACATTGATCAGTGGTGAACTAGAGACTGAAAGCAGTCTTCAAAAGAAAGATATCAAGAATAGTTCCAGGTACTAGTGGGTGAAATGGGAGCTGTGAATGCTAAAAGTGCAAAGGGTTCTCCATTTACATGAGACCTAGCTCACTCTGTTGGGCAATGCCCAACTTTTAAGAGAACTGAATGGGGAGTGACAGTTTTAAAAGTTAAAGGATATAATGTACATCATGTACCCGGCACAGTGTCTGAACCTAATATAAGATCAACAGATGTTCCCTTTAGCCCTTTCTAGGATATGGATTCACTTCACCAGGGCAAAGAAAGCATTATGAAGAGCCTAACTCACAAACTCTCACCTACCAAACATGGGAGATATTTGGTGGTGGTGGTGTTTTTAACCTGTTCTCTATTCTTTCATTTTGGAATCTGCCTTTTCCACTTTATGCAAGTTTAGAAGGACTCACAATTATGGATTCCTGCATCACCAACCACAGGGGAAGACATGTGATCCAAGTTGCTCAGAGTCTAACAATGGTCCATTCTAAACAGGGCCAGGGTTTTTTGGTTTTTGTTTTTTGGGGGTTTTATTTAGGAATTAATTGGATCCTGAAAGAGAGAGGACCTCTCTTCTGATATTAGAAGCTGAAAGCCCCATCTAAACCAGAAGTTTTTGGAACCAAAACAAAGGAAAACAGAGTTAGTAGATCAAAAAAAAAGAGAGAGAGATTTCCTGGATCCTACCATGCCCAAAGCCCTAGACTTTTCAGGTACATAAGATAATTAGTTCTTTTCTTTTCCTGAAGTTAATTTGAGTGGGATTTGTGTCTCTACAACCAACAGACCTGACCACTTTATGGGGATTATACTTGGTGATTAAACTTTGAGGTAGAATATAGAAGAAAACATATTGTATTTCCCCTTTTCACTATAGATTTTACTCTAAACTATTTATAAAAAATAAAATAATGAAAATTAAGTTGGACATTTCTGTACTTAAACCCGTTATTAGGATAATTTTTAGGTGTCCCCCATACAATAATCCTTCTGTCCTGGTGGGAAAATGAGGGCACTTGTGGAATGGTTAGCTGGTGAGAATACCATGGGTTGGTGTGAACCCAGGCACTATCTGTTCCCAGAATCTCCCAAAACAATGAAGGGAGCATGTAGAATTGAGAGCCAATCTTATAACAGAGTTGGGAGTCAATCTTGTAACAGGCAGCATTGATCCCATGACCCATGAGCAAAGTAAGGGTCCAAATGACTTGTCCTAACCAAAAAGGAAGCAGAGGCCTATAACTAGAAGCTAGACATGGAGTCAGGAAATGATAAAGCCAAGTCAGGGAGGTGAGGGGAGCAAGCAGATTCTGTCGGTGTAGCAAGAGAGGTGGTGTGAGAAAGAGCTACTTCATTGCTGGATCTCTATGCTCTCCAAGTTACTACATGGATTAAGGACATGGAGTTGAGAAGCCAGGGCAAGAACACATATCATTCACAGGCTCTCTGTGGCTAAGTAGGTTGTAACTGCAGCTTAACCACACAGATAGAACAAATAGTTTAGGGAGTAAACAGTCCTCCATTTACTGATTTATTTATCACCACATCATTTCTAGTCTCATCAATCCTATATTGAACATTTGCCACATATGTAGTGTGGTACAAGCGACAGAGGTAGAGAAAAACATGGGAGGTGGTCTTTGCCCCCGAGCAGCCAGGGCCCTAATTTGGACTATCTGGATGTGTATGCAGATAACTGGGATATAATCCAGTGTGTGGTGGTTAAATATCACAATAAAGCTTTGGACAGTGAAGTTGTGAGATTTTTAGGGAGGTAGACACTATTCTTGGGTGATCAGAAGAGGCTTTTTAGAAGAGGGGGTATAAAGCTGGGTGGGTAGTCACTATGGCAAAGGGGCCATGTGGATTTGGAAAGCAGATTGGGATCTACCAATTAATTCAATATGAGACACTGGGCAAGGTCTTAGCTTCTCCAAATCTCATTTTTATTTCTTTGCAAATGGAAAATAATATTGCAAATACCCAGGGTTAAGGGCAAGATGAAATAAAGTAAGTAGTTCTTGGCTCCAACAGCCTCAAACCAGTCCTCACACCAAAGAGTAGCCTTGGGAGGAGCAAAATGAGCAGGTGAGGCAAGAAGTGACCTTGGGCCTGGGAGTAAGGGACTGGGTGGGAAGGTCAACAACCTCTCATTTCACTTTATTATTATTTTTTTTTCTGGTAGGACTTCTGTGGTGCTGAGGACCACATCACACACCCTTCCTCATCCTGTAACAGCCCCATGCTGGCAATCTAACAGCAATCATCCCTCATGAACTGAGATATCACTCCAAGGAAAATGGGGGCAGAAACCCTGAATTAATGGAGATTGAGTTCCTAGCATCAGGCAGGGGCTCAAAAAAGGAAGGAAGCTATTTTAGAATGTAGGGAAGGTTATATTGATTGGACAATGGAGTTTATAAATTATAATTTACATCAACTAATTATGTCAAACACTCACAGGCAATCAACATGTATTTGTTCTCTTCCCCTTTTCCCATTCCCCAACATTTCCAAGAATGATCAGGACTCTGAACAGAATCTCTGAACGCAGAGCTACTGGGTACAGATCTGCCTCTGTGTCTGTAAAAATAATTCAAAGCACATGTTTCTCCTATAGCAGGACAATCATTTGACTGCCACACAGAGGAACATCACATTTAAAAAATCATTTCTATCCACCTCCATCTATGGCTTCTCATACTGGAAAAGTTGACAAATTTGTGACTCATTTGTGACCAATTTTTGGAAGGTGTGAAAATGGAAGTGTCCACTTATCCACAAGTAGAGTGTGTGTCCTCCAGGGAAGAGAGAATGTCTTTCTCTGGTGACATTTAAGAAAATGCCAGGGACAGCTATCATTCAGTGTGGGCTGGCTGCAGAGCTGCCCCAAGGCAGTGTCATTGTTGCTGAGAGCAAGGGCAGAGACAGGTCCCAGGGCTCAAAGAAATAGGTCAGGGCTGACAGCAGCACCTGGTTAATTCTGTCTTCCCCACACCCCCACCCTCAGTGCCCTTCTGGTTCCCCAACCTCTGCTCTGGTCCCCTTGGACAACAACACCATCTCCTCTTCCTGCCTTTCACTTCTTCAATCCCTCACTCCAGGCAACAGGAACACAAATCTTAAATGCCTCCCCAAATAGAAAAACTAAGGAAACTTTTCAGGCTGATAGATAGTGGGAACATAAAGACTTTCTTGAGCTTAAATTTCTTTTAACTCTAGATGCCAAGATTTTGTATTAGACTGTAGGCAATATGGAGTCTGCACTGCTTTCTTGAGCTTCATTTAAGTAGACAGGTAAGATGTGTTAGTGTAATTCTGAAAATGCCTTAACTACTTATTTATCTATCATCATCACAAATGAAATGTAGATCAGTTAATTTTATGGATAATTGATCTTTACCCTTTAAGCATGAACACTTCTTTTTCATCTAAAATGTATTCCATAATTCATTATAATTCTATAATTCATTTGATAAATACATTCTCATAAGAATTATTACCATGCTTCTTGGTTAGTCAGGCTCAATGAGCTGGACCTTGGCGGCTGAGTTTTGCTGAATTTATTTCATATAATTGAGGAAGGCTGCACCACAGGCCCCCAATAATGTCTTCAAACCTTTGCGCAGGTCTAATCAGTGATGCCCATTTCTATCATGTCCTAAGCAATACAATCTCATAGAATCACTGCCAGATTTCTCCCTGAGTGTAAACCATGTTCCATTCCTGGGGAATAGTAGAAGAGAAAAATCTGGGACAAAATAGCCTAACTCAGCAAGGAATGGAGGAAGATCTTGGAAAGAGGTAAGAAGGATATACTTAAAGTTTGGAAAATAACATACAAGGTCATTTTTGCTCTAGAGGCTTCTTAAAAAGGGCTCAGGGTTTTTGACCCTGACATTGACATTATCTTTGTCTTTGACGCAGGCTGTTGATTTGCAATGTTGAGTCCTCCAGAGTCTCGCTCAATTCTCACTGCTTCCAACCTGATATAAGCCTCATGTCGTTTATGCTGGAGAAAAAGGGAAGGGAGCCAGAGAAGCTCTCACATTCTCCACACACTCACATGCACCCCCCATCCACATCCCATCTTGTTCACTGTGGCCCTGAGTTGGCCTGCCCTTCTGATTCCTCATCCCAGGGGCTGGCTGGGCATTTCCATCCTCTCATATCCAAAGGCACCTAAACTTTGAGAGAATGATTTCCCCCTCACTGTGCCAAAGAATATTGCATTTGTTTATCCAGTCACAGCTCTGTTCAAGGTAATGTTTCTGGAGGTTAAAAACAAAACAAAACAAATCTATTCTCGACCCTACAGCCAGAGCGGCTTTTTGGGGTTTTTGTTTGTTTGTTTAAGTTTTTATTTAAATTCTAATTAGTTCACACAACATGTAATATTAGTTCAAGGTGTACAATATAGTGATATAGTGACTCGACACTTCTACGTTTAACACTTGGTGCTCATCACAAAGAATGTTGTTTTTAACATGTCAGTCTGCTCATGTAACTCCCCACCAGCCCCTTTTTGCTGTCCTTACAGTCGAGTTCAAAGTGCTCAACAGGCCCCACACCAGGTCTCAAGGAAACTGCTGGACCTCCTCTTCAGCCTCCTCACCCCTAAGCTCCCCTCCTTTCTGAGCTCAGCAGCTGTGGGGTGCCCAGTCCAAGCCTGCCCTCTTCCAACTTGGGGCCTGTCACCCACAGTCCTTGTACCTGTTCATGCCACACCTTTCCTGATATAACAAGAAAGAACAAAAATAAAACACTCATCCTTTGGAGCCCAGCTCAAGTGTCAGATCTTCAGAGAAACCTTCACTGATGCTCCCATAAAAGGCCAAGTCCCCTTGGGGTGGGAAGCTACACAGGCACTCCCCAGCCTCAAAATCCAGCACTCTTGCCATCACTCATTCAGCGTTCATCTTTTCTCACTAAACTCCATGGGGGCAGTGACAGGGGCAGAGGCAGGGTTGGTGGCCTCCGAGCTATAGTGGGGGAAGGAACCGGGTCTTGGAGAATAACCATACAAAAAGATCTTGGTTTGAAGATTAAAAAAAAGAATGCTTGATCATGTGAATACTTTTCAAAAGCCTCTCTGAAGGACTACAGAGGGCCATTCCCATGATGGGGCCTGAAGCTTAAGCTGCTTTAGTTGCATGGGGACTCTTTTCTGGGCAAAGATTATATCAGGGCTTTGATCCTGATGCAACTGTATTTGGGTGACTATTGTTTATTAGTTTTCCAGCCACTGAATGAAGAAAAATTAGAAAATCTATATTCTTTAAACCCTAGTAAAACCATGCAGACCTACTATGAATGGAAGAAATTACTGGCTCTTTGAGGGTTGAGCAGATCTTGGATGAAAAGAAGACACCGACCCTTTTTCTTGACGAGGGCCATCAGAGAAGTGGGCTCTGGCCATGCCAGTTACAGGCTGATTCTGTTCTCTAGCCCTGACTCCATGGGGAGCAATCTTGAATCTGTGATCACCATATTCTTAACCAGAGATCCTTGGTGAACCCGCTCGTGAAACTGGAAACATTTCTTTCTGTGTTCATGTCTCTGGCTTTCATCAAACTCTCAAAGTGATAGGAGACTACCCAAAATATGAACGGTTAACTGCAGATTAGTCCAGGAAGATGAGGAATCAACAGAAATACTGTAACAGCTCAGACAGCTCAGGGGTCATTATACCAGCCTCACTTCTTCGATGAGGACCTTCACAATTTATTCAACCTCTTTGAGCTTACTCAGTTGTATAATGGAGCTACTAGTGATTATTCACAGGGGCGCTGCAATAGCACAGATACATATATACATATATAATACATATTTCCTGGCCTTTCCTATCTCATAGTGCACATTCCATAAATATTTGTTCCCTTCCCTTCTAAATAGGTTTTCATTGTTTAGCATAATCCCTGTCCTAGAGGTTAAAATATTTAAGAATAATGTCTTCATTCACTCATCCATTCATTTGTAAGGTTTATTCAACATCTACTATGTGCCAGACATGTGCTAGGTACTGGGAGCGGGGAGGGTGGGAATCAAAGATCAATAAAATTATTAGAAGGATTGAAATCAAATCAAATGGACTAGAAAAAATCAAGTAGTTTTGAAAATTTCCCACTTCATGATGAATATGTGGTCTCTCTTGGAGATGAGCCTCTTTGGCTATCTATAGGATTCCAAAATACCTGGATAAAAATGGAAAAATATAGTCATTCATGGGACTTTTTATGCAGAAGATAGCAATCACCCAGATGTTTCCAAATTCATGCGTCCACTGTTATCTAGACAACCATTTTGGAGTACTGAAATTTTCATTCTCAATGAGATGGTGTTGCTTTGGGTACACACAGCTTTGTCAGTTTCATGTTACAAACCAACAAATATCCTGTCTCTGACATGGGCCAAGTGTAACTCGTGCTTGCAAAGCAAAATGAAACAAACAAACAAAAAGGGAAATAAAAAAGTAATGGGACATTATGAAAATAAGTGTGTCTTAGAGCCAATATAAAATTATTCAGATGTAGTCTCTTAATCCTTCTCTCTCTGACATACACACACATTAAACCTGCTTCATCTCCCTCTGTGTCCACTCCATGCCTCCCCCCAGCCAGCTCCTCTACCATTCCCAGATCGGAAAGGCTTCTCAAGTGCTGACCAGTGTCCCCCCCCACCCCACCCCCCACACACCTAGAGTGGCCAAATAAAATATAAGATTTTTAATCTCAATTTCAAATAGACAATAAGTAAATACTCAGTGTAAGAATGCCCAGATGTTGCATGGGACCTACTTATATTAAAATTCTTTGTTTACCTCAAATTCTAACTTAATTGAACATCTTGTATGTTTATTTGTTAAATCTGGAAACCCTACCCCATTCGTTCCTAGAGTTGTGTCCTGCGACCAAGTTATGCCACTCGCATGCCTTTGGGCCTCAGTTCCATATTAACCTGGCACGTTCCGGTTCCAGAGATGGTGCTTCTTCTCTGGAACCCACTCAAAGTCCCTGCTCTACTAAATCCTACCTTCTCAAGACCACCGCGGCAATTACCCATCACTGTGCTCTGAGGGGCTGCCCCACACCTAGTTTTTCTTTCTCGGACCCCCAGAGCTCAGGCTTGCTGATCTCCTCTCTGCCAGTGACCCCTACTGTCACAGGAGCCCTTCTCTTCCTGGTTCCCCTCCTACCCAATGGGCCTATGACAACCCTGAACTTGTATAGCCTGCCCTCAGGCTTCTCTGACTCACTACAAGTAAATTTCCAGCCCCCATGCTCCCCATGCATCTCCAACAGGACAGCACAGCTACATTTGCATTAGCCAAGGAAAGGATTGGATGCATTCACAAGTTAAAATGAGCATCAGAAGGCCAAACAATGCAGTCAAGAAGAGACTACTTATTTCCTAGGAAGAAATATAACTAAATGGGAAAATATCTAATAAACTAATAAATGAATTAATAGGTACACAAAACATAATTTGCCTCAATTCAATTCAACCACATAAGTACTCATAATATCAAAGCTTTTTTATTTCCTCTAAATTTATCAAGGTCTTATTTAATTGCTATAAACACCTAAAGACATGAGCAAATTAACACATAAAATTGCAGGATTTTAGCTGATACATATTCATGAATGCATGTTGTTGTGATCAGGCAAATAAATGACCTGAGACATTGATAAATTTGGTAGATGCAAAAGAAAAACGTAGCACACTGTTAGAATTCTCTGCAGATCACTGCGTGGAATCTGTGATAAGCCCTACTCTAAGAGACCATTCACAATGATTATTGTATTTCTGTAATTCTTCCAGGACAGAAATCAGCAAATGTTTCATCAGTGGGCTTCATAAAATGACTGCCCCCCAAACACTTGAATGCTAGATCAGTGCTAAAGAATGCCGGCTTCTTGGAAGGGTAATCCCAGGCCCTGTTGCTCAGAATCAGTTTCACATTCTTACTGGCATTCTTGCTTCCATATCTACTGCCGCTCAGAGAGAACTGACAGTTTTCCAAGCATTTGTGGGAATCTCAAGTTACAGCTGTTCCAGGGTCTTCAGAATGAATGTCTTTCATTTGGATGAAAATATACAGCATATGTTGGCTCACCCAGAGTTGCTGGGGCATAGTTATTTTTGAATCCCCAGCCTGGTAACCCCTCTCCTAAGAACCCATCCTTACATAGCTCCTATTCAATAAATTCTTGGCTCTCACCCAAGCAGGCAGTGCCCCTGTGAGCTGGAAACTGCACCTAGTCTGAACATAGCAGGACTGGTCACGACGAAAGGATGTGAGCAAATGCCTAGGACAGATAATGAGTCTGAGAGGCCAAACCACAGACTGTGACAAGACCTGAAAATGGTTCTCAAGAAAAGGGCACAATTACACAGCACACGGGTAGAAACACTAATTGATTTCAGCTGATCCCAGAGTAAACCTCAGAATACTTCTCAACACATATCCTGGTCAGCCATCCCCAATCAACCGATAGCAAGAAGCAGTTCAAAGTTATTTGCCTCCCCTGTTCCAACTGAGGTCAATGAGAAAGTGGGGCCCTAGAATAGAACTGTAACACATTGCCTCCAAAACCACATTTTTAAAGTATTTACTGTGTTACAGAAACTATGGCATATCTACCTATCTCTGTAATAATAATAGCAGACTCATTTATTCCTCACGTTGGCCTTATGAGGTAGGTGCTAACACTGTCCCCATTTTGTAATAACTTGCTTAAAATCACACATGACAAGGTTAAGGATCAGTATTCAAATATAGGCCTCTCTCCCTCTTCATCCTGTATTCTTAGCCATTATGCTGACAGCTGGACTACCATTAAGTGGAAAGAAATCGACAGCTGCTTATGTTGTGTGACTTCAAGGGATAATGGGAAAATCCTCTCTGCACACATCTTCAAGCTCCCCCTTCCCACACAGATCTGCTGGCTTTATGCAGGAGGGAACAACTGGTAGAGTGGAGAGAGCATGAAGTGCAGAGTCCCAGCCCGGCTGCTCCCTAGCAGGCTGACCTTGGGTAAGTAGCTTAGTCTTCCTGGGGATGATTATGATGACTGCTGCCCCACTAGACTGTATGGGTATTAAATGAAACATGTAGAGAAGCCCATTTTGAAAGTGGAATGGGGCATATAAGGGTTAGTTGCTATGATTAAGATACAGAACTAGATAAAGCACATGATTTCTCCCAGAATTATGTGCATTCAGACAATGGTATTTACACAGAGATTCTGAGTGAGGTCGGGAGTGGGGCAGTAGTGGAACTCTGGGGGATGGAGTGCACGGCAGTCTTGAGGAACAGGCATAAAATGCCTGACGTAGCTGGGGGTGGAGAGGAGGCTGGGGCTCCTGCTTTCCACTTGGAACCTTGGGCAAGCAGGTGGCTAGAATCATCATCCCCAGATACCTGGATTGGATTCATATACTACCTATATCAGAAAATTCCTGACAATCAGACACTTTCCAATTAGCCCTCGTAAAATACAGAGAGGATCGCTTGAGAGTAGTTCTTATGGGGATGAGAACACAAGCACAGGATGCTTTAGGAAACGCTTCACAGGCTGAGAGGGAGCCAGGGCTAAAAACAAGAGTAAGTTCTCCAGTCCCCAGGGCTTGGTCAGTGTGGACCAGCCAAAGGAAAATCTTGAAGTTCTTCCTCGTTCATACCAGCCTTTGCCCAATAACCTGAAGGTCACCCTGTAGAGTCTAATCTTCATTTCAGATAAACTCAGTCCAGTCCTTCAGCAAGTCAGTGAAGCCCAAGGTGGGGGCTCCTAACTACTGTAATCTGCTGGTATTTCATCTCCATGTCTGCAGGTCCTGTGACTTTCTGGGGTGAGGGGGAGCTTTGGTTACTTAGACAATCATCAAGTACAAGAGATGACCATGTAACCAACTTGGGGACCTCTCATACTTGTCCAGATCACTCAGAGCCTCATTTAGTATCTATTCTTTGAGGTGAATCCAGTTGGACACGATAGGATGGAACTACACTGAGTTGAGCTGAATCTGAATCAGTTGACCTTGTTGCCTTTTCTAACCTCAAACCAGTTAAGGTGAGGAAACAAACCACTGTTTCCTTTTAGCTAGTGTCTCAGACCAGCCCTATCTTGGTGTGTCCCATCAGTGAATGAAGAGCACATCTGTTGAGCTGCTGGGACTCATCTTTGATACCACTTGATACCTTCATCCTCTTCACCTCCCATCTAACCCATCGCCAAATCCTGCTCATTTTGATCTCATGCTCACCTGTCTCCACCTCGGCCACCACAGCCCCAGCCCACCCTGATGATTCCTGCAGCTTACTGAATTGTGTCCCTGTGTCTGTTCTTGTCCCACTTCCCATCCTAGTTCCCACTCCGAAGGTAAAGCAGACACACACACACACACACACACACATACACACGCACGGCTACAAAATATCAATATGAGCATGTTTCTCCTCTGGTAGAACCCACAGGTTCTTTCCTGTGTTGTTAGGATGCAGATAAGAATCCTCCGCACAGGGGTGCCTGGGTGGCTCAATTGGTTGAGCATCTGCCTCTTGATTTCGGCTCAGGTCATGATCTCAGGGTCGTGGATCCAGCCCCTTGTTACATTCAGTGCGTCGTCTGATTCTTTCCCACTTCTTCTCCCTCTGCCCCTCTCCCCAGTCGCGCATGCTCTCTCTTTCTCAAATAAATAAATCTTTAAAAAAAAAGAAAAAGAAACATCAGTACAGCTTACGAGCACAGCCTGGAACCTCTCTCCCAGCTGTTCAAACTACTCTGGCCACCAGGTTCTACAGGTCTCCCCAGCAATTCCAGCCATGCAGTTCCTCAAATGCTTCACACTCTCTCATATTTCTGAGCCTTTGCACATACTTTCCTGTCAGTCTGAAATGCCCTCCATCTGAACACTTCCCCTGCCTCCCACTTTCCTATACCTAACTGATATCAGTAAAAACGTTCTTCCTTCATGCTACAGGTCTTGGAGCTACCCACTCTCCCATAATACTCTTCCCTTCCTTCATAAAACCTACCAGACTTTATAAGTATACGAATGTGTGATTTTTATTAGTGCCATTTTCCCACTAAGCAACAATCACCATGAAAGCAGAGACTATAGATTCTTTGCTTACTCTTGTCACCTCAGGGCCTAGTGTTGGGCCCTGGCATCTGATGGGGAACAGCAGCCCTTTGTTATTGAATGTTGAGTGGATGGACACCACCAGCTCTTCAAATTGCTAAGGATGACTCAGAGAGCAGGGCAATGATGAGCTGTGACCCATGCACCTGTCACTCTACTCCTCCTCTCATTTGGAGCTTTTTCATCTCTGCTTCAGAAATTTTTGATTTACAATTTATAGTGACATTTCAAAGGCAACAACACTGTAGGTCACAGAAATACTCAGTATGACTATTGACAAGCTTTTATTATTGCGTGGAATATCTTAGAATAGTTCATTACTTTCAGGGCATTGTTTAGAACAGTTCCTGTCATACAACCATTAAATGCTGACACTGGGGGCATGTCAGGGGCCAGTCCTTAGCCATGACATCACCTGGTTCTCATAGCAGGCCAGAAAGGAAGCTACCTAGCTCTGCTTAAATGCCTCCTGTGATGGGGAGGGCCTCATCACCTCTATTCCACTGTGGAACAGCTGCACTTGTTAGAAAGTCTTGCCTTATGTCGTGCTGAGATCTGCCTCATGGTCACCCCTCCCCCATGTTCTTGAGCTCACATACCAAATAACCCTAAATGCACATCCACATGACAAGCCATCAGTGAAGACCACTGACAAGCCACATCTGAAGAATTCTCTCCTATATTTTATGCTTTCTCCAGCCTTGATTTTTTATTTATAGACCAGATCTTGCTATTTTGTTGCATGTATTCTTGTAAGCTGCCTTAAATCCTGTGTGGAATAAGGCTCCATATAAATAAATCCTTGTGTCTTTCCTCTAGGCAACAACTCAAGTTCCCCCCCTGACAGTCTCCCCACCAACGGTGCATTATTACCTGAGATGTAACCTCCAATCATTCTGACACTAGACTAGGGAACAGCCTGGGACTATCCCCAAACTCCATCTGCACCTCAGACAGTTACTGACAAGTCCACCAAGGGTCTTTGGGAACAGCATACTAGGACAACAGGCAGAGTTTGGGAACAGGAGCGCAGGCCCATCACTGCTCTTTCAGTTTCATTTGGTTAGTTATTAGCGATATGCCACGTCTTCAGAAACCCCCCGATGACCCACCCCTGGCATGAGATGATAACCTAGCCTCCTACATGAACTAGGAGACCGAGGCTACACCTGAACACCCTCCTTCCCTTCCACACTCACAGTCCACTCTCTCTCTGTCCTCTTTCACTGCTCTTCTTGTGCACCTGCTTTAAAATGCTGGTCTCTCTACTCTAACTGAACCCACTCCTTTCCACTCTGTGGTCCTCCTCCAACAAACATCTCTGTTACATGAGTCCTTCCATCTTTCCTGGACAGCTAGCACCTTCCCTTCTGCACACAAAATGCTCAGGTCATCCCTAGCCTAAAAATTACTAACAGTGAAATAGTTAATATCCTATCTTAGCCCCAAACTGACATCCTAGCTTTTTCTGTGCAAGCATGAGTTTTTCTGTGCAAACCTCTGGAAAAAAACAAACACTGCTCTTACATGAGAGTAGATCCACATTTTGTGAGGCCTGAAGGATATACAGTTTGGGGGCAGATGGGGTCATTAAGATAAAGAATTCAAAACTACAAAATAAAAAATTAGGTACAAAAGTGAATACTAAAACAAGGAAAAATTGTAAGGAATTACATTTTTTTAAAAAATGGACTAATAGGGGCACCTGGGTGGTTCAGTGGGTTAAAGCTTCTGCCTTCGGCTCAAGTCATGATCCCAGAGTCCTGGGATCAAGCCCCGCATCGGGCTCTCTGCTCAGCGGAGAGCCTGCTTCCTCTTCTCTCTCTGCCTCCCTCTCCACCTACTTGTGATCTCTGTCAAATAAATAAATAAATAAAATCTTTTTTAAAAAATGGAAAAATATTAGATACCTAGAAAATAATGTCACTTTTTAAAAATTAACTGCCAGCCTCTATAACATTTCCTTCTACATGTTTTTTTTTTTTTACCTGCATTCTCTGAAAGTGCTTCTTTATTTGCCAAGGATTCAACCTATCCTCCTGTATAATTAATCAAAACATTATATTATGTGTTTATTATTTACAGTTCAGAAAATTTTTAGCTTTCTAGTTCATTTTCGGTAATATGCAAGTCTGTAAGATTTTTTTCTCAAACTTGTAAAAACCTCCTATCAAGTTTCTGTTATATGTGAACTGAAAGTTTTCTGAACATCTCAAGTTATTTTGCACTGTGACTGATCTTAAATCTTCTTTGAACTGACAATGCCCATTAACCAGTGTGTCATTGATGTCTCATCACAATGATATGTTATGAGTTTTTGGTTATCTTATCTGATAGGAGATAATTTGCATTTTGACTGGGCTCTGACAAGAACTGGCTCCTCTTCTTGCAATATTATAGATCCCCTCACTGGAAGGATGCTCCACATGCTAGCTTCTGGCTCTATATGCTTCACACTTTTTCTCTTCCACTATCCACATTGTTCCTTATGCCAGGTTTCCAAAGACACATTGACACTAGGCACCACTGACTGTGTGTACATGCTGGGTGAGCAGGCCCAGCAGGTAGGGAGAGAATCTCTGGAACCAGGAGCAGTCACTTAACTTTATGTTAAGACACGAAAGCCACATAGTCCCCCTTAAACCCTAAATAGTTCCCTTTGCTTGATGCTCAAATGCCACTCAACAGTAGGGAAACCATGAGTAAAGGAGAGCCTGAATGGGAAGAGACAGTAGTCTTCACCAACTGCAGTTAAATATTGCTATAGAGTGAATGTTTGTGTTCCTCCAAAATTTTCATGTGTTGAAAGCCCAATGTGATGGTATTTGGAAATGGATCCTTTGGGGAGTGATTAGGGCTAGGTTAGGCCATGAAGGTGGGGCCCTCCTAATGGAATTAATGTTCCTATGAAGGAGTTTCCTTGCATCTATCCCTCAACCTTGAGAAGACATAGGGGAAACACTGTCTGCAACCAGGAAAAAGGCTCTCATCAGACCTGTACCACGTTGCCACCCTGATGTCATACTTCCCAGCCTTCAGAACTGTGAGAAATTTCTCTTGTTTAACCCACCCAGTCTGTGGAATTTGATTAAAGCAGCCTGAAAAAAAGAAGTCAAATATCTTAGGTTTGTGAGTTCTACAGATCACATAACCCTGGGAAGCCATTGCAAGGGTCCATCTTAGGTCCTGGGAAAGGTCTGGGCAAGTGAGGAGCCTGAAACTCAAGCCTCATTTGCTTCCTAGTACATCTGCTTTGGCTGTTAAAGTATGCTCAAGAATCCCCAAGATATGTCTTCCTTGTCACTTAAACCCGTGAGGAAGTTTGGTTTCTACCCTTCCTTCTCATAACTCAGCAAGGCACGGCTAACTACCCAGGGCAGTATCTTTTCCTCAGTTTTTATTCTTCACAACATTCTGTCTTCTTTCTCCGAAACAAGATACTCCCTCGCCTCTCACTGAGGACCTTAGTGACTCATTCAGCTCCCATTTCTCTTGCCCACCCTCCCACCTCCCCTCCTTTCTCTTGACTGATGATGCCTTCCCCAGTTCTACCCTGGACTCTTCCTCCCTTCTCTCTGCAGAGCACTCCTCCTTGGAAAGCTCACTCATAGACTTCCATTTTCACTACAGCATGTACAAGCTCCTCTCTCAAGAGGAACTTCCTCTCTAGAGCCAGTTTCATTGTTTGCCTGCCACCTCCCCAGCACTTTAATCCAGTGTCTTTGCCCCCTTAGCTCCTCCTTCTGGGTTCCACTTTGTTTATTATTGCTGAGAGATCACTGTTGACTCCTGTTTCACCCTTGACCACCACATCCTCTTCTCTCCCTTTTCCTACTACCACTGCCCTGCTTCTAACCTTAGCATCTCTTAACTACAGTCAAGGCCTCTCACTTGTTTCAGAGAATTCTACAGCCTAGTGCTTTCCCCCTGTTTCCACCCAGATGGTTTTTCCTTCTCATCAGAACTGTCACATGCTTTTATTTCTCTCATAGAATTTATTAATATTTCATTCTTGTATTTATGTGGCAATAACTAACACATAGAAAGTGTTTACAATATGCTAAGCATTTTGCATTCTCATTCAATACTCATACACACCCTCATATTATTATTATTAATATGATCATTATTTCTATATTTAATGAGGAACCAGAGTCTTAGCAAAAAAAAAAAAAAAAAGAGTGACTTGCTCAAGGTCATATAGAGTGTGGCACAGGCAGAATGTAGATGCAGTTCTCAGGCTACAAATAACCATAAGCTTAATCACCAATAATAAGAGCTACCATTTATGATGCACTTGCCATGTGTTCTATAAACCTTGCATTACCCTGTGAGGTGATAGTGTTATCCTGTCCTTCTTATGGTGGTGAAAATGCTAATGGGTCCCAAAACTTCATGTTACCCTCCTAAGATCTCCTAGCTGTCAATGCCAAAGTTACTACTGAAGCATGGGCCATTCGGGTACAGAGTCTATGCAGGTAACCATGTCACTACATTGCCTCCCTCTTTACTGACTTCAGCTTTATTGTCTTGGTCTTTCTATCATACAGTAGCCTTCCTAAAGGCAGGAGCTACTCCGTATTCATTCTTCTCATACTAAAGATAATTTTTTTAATTTCAAAATGACTTTAAATTACAAAAAAGTTGCAAATACAGTACAATTTCTTTTTCCTGAACCATTTCAAAGTCCATTACTAACATGTTACCCTATAACCCTTTAACACTCTTTTCTTCCTTCTTTTTAATTACTGGAAATTTTATTTATTTTTTAAAGATTTTACTTGTTCATTTGAGAGAGAGAAAAAGAGAGAATGAGAGAGAGAGAGAGAGCATGTGGGGGGAGGGTCAGAGGGAGAAGTAGACTCCCTGCTGAGCAGGGAGCCTGATGTAGGACTTGATCCTGGGACCTCTGGGATTATGACCTGAGCCAAAGGTCAGGTCACTTAACCAACTGAGCCACCCAGGCATCCTCTTTTTTTTTTTTTTTTTAAGATTTATTTATTTGTTTGAGAGAGAGAGAGAGAGAGAGGGAACACGAGCAGGATGGGCAGAGAGAGAAAGAACCTCAAGCAGACTCTGTGCTGAGTGTGGAGCTCAAGGCAAGTTCAGTTCCAGGACCCTGAGATCACGACCTGAGTCAAAACCAGGAGTCTGAAGTTTAACCAACTGCACCAACCAAGCACCTCTAACCCCTTCAACAACATTCCTCTACATAACTACAATGAAACCATCAAAATTAGGAAATTAACATTGGTACATCATTATCATCTCATCTCACACCCCATTTGATTTTTTTTTTTTTTACCAATTGTCCCACCAATGTTCTTTATAGCAGAAGGATCCACCAGAGACTTAAACATTTAGTTCTCTGTGTCTTTAGTCCCTTTCAGTCTGGAATAGCTCCTCAATCTTTCCTCAACAACCATGTCTTTGACGTTTTTTAAAATTGCAAGTCAGTTATTTGTAGAATGTGCCTTAATTTGAGTCTGCCTAATATTCTCTCATGATTAGACTCAGGTTACATATCTTTGGTAGTAATATCTCAGAAGTGATATGTCTGATAGTGTTCTTTTATGTCTTCCTATCAAGCGGTCACAGTTTCTTTTTGACCCTTCTGAGGTAAGGTCAACTTTGATAATTGGATTAAGAGGATACCTGCCAGATTTCTTCAAGATGCTCTTTTTTTCTTCTTAACTACATAAATATTTTGTGATAGGAACCTCTTTGAGGCTATATTAATATCTTCCCCTCATTCAACATTCACCCAGTTAGTTTTTATGTTCATGAATGTTTCTTGGCTTAGTTACAACTGAAATGGTAGCAAGTGGTGATTTTCTCATGTAAGTATTCCGTCCGGATTTATTAGTAATCACTCACTTCTCTTATTTAGTCACTCATTTATTTATACTAGTATGGACTCACAGATCTTATTTGGTAAATTTTAATCCTTTATTAATATTATCTATTTTTAAGGTCAAATTATCCAAGGTGAGTGTGAGTGTGTGGGGTGAGTGAGTCCCTTCAAAGAGGCTTCTGTGTTCTTTATCATGTTCTCATCATTCCTTATGTCCTAGGACAATAAGATCCACCTGGCTTTTTCTATACTTTCCTGACTCAGTCCTAGAATCAGTCATTTCTCTAAGGAATCATGGTTCTTTTTATTAGGGAGTAGTATTTAGAAATCAAGATCTGGTCTGTAAGTGTGCTTGTTAGGACTAGGGTGTCACTGCTCTACAGCACTCTCAGTGGCCAGAGCTAGGAAGCAAGGAAACATATGTGTATAAAACAATGAGTTTACACAGTATCTTCAATTGCAATCTAATATCACTTAGTTCATTCCATTTTTCTCTTTCTTCCAAATTTACAACTCTCATCTTAAATAGTATGAAACCATTATCTTCAATTTATTTACTTATTGGGCCAACGTCCCTATATATAAACAATCTCCCAATGCTGACATATTCCCCCCACTCCAATCGCTTGGATACGCTTCTCATCCTGGTTGGGCTCTGATTTCCCACACCAGCCTGTCCCCACCCCAATTCTCCCACCTTACTACTATACAGTAGCCAGTCTTGCTTATCTCTACCTAATGTCTTCTAGACTGAATTATTCAAAAATGTCACTAATTTTATAATTAATTTCTGAACTAGCACAATGCTCTTTGTTGAGGAGAAATGCAATTCACATATTCTTAATTGAATAAAATAAACACCTGCCCACTTGAGGTTTTTCTACATAAACATTAATCTTTATTAAGAAAACACAGTTTATAGTTTCCTATAAAATGATGATGCCTTCCTAAGAAGAAAAATTAAAAATTAAATTCTCATTAAAGGCCCTAAATTTAGCTGATAGGAAGATCAAAGTACCAACAAAAACATCATCATTTTCCCTCTACAGCTGGCCTGCTCCAGTGTCCATGAGAGTTCCTGACCTTCATTTCTTCCCAGCCTGCCACTAAGGAGAAAAATCTTTAAATTTTTCTCTAAAAATGTCTTTGTCACTTCATGTAGACTAAAGTCTACTGCCTGAAGTTTAAAATCTTACTGCCATGACACATAATTGCTGACTGTTTTCTCCAAGTGAAGACTCTACTTTCTCATGAGGATCACTCTCTTCCAGCCCATCCACTAAGAGCTCCTCAATCTGAGAACATGGTTTCTCTACTACATATCTTGATCCAAGGTAGTTTTCCTTTCTAACTTTTAAAAACTATAAACATATTATAAAAAGGGCATATACAGCTTTCTTCACAAACATTACATTTCAGATGGTTGATTTATTTTTAAATTAAGGTAACACAGATGTGATGTGGTTATAAAAATAAACAGAACTGCAGCTTATGGTTTCATTACTTTTATGGTTTACTCTCTATATATATATGTTATACACACACACACACACACACACACACACTCATACACATATATATTTTAAAGAATAGTTGTTCTTCAGGGCTTCCAGGGAGGTTAAAGAGCATGACTACCAGTAAGCAAAGTACAGCATCCATATTTCTTAGGCTTAAATTAAAACTTCTAGGGACAGGGGCAATTAGCTGGCTCAGCTGATAGAGGATTTGACTCTTGATGTCAGGGTCATGAGTTCAAGCCCCACATTGGGTGCAAAGTTTACTAAAAAAACAAAACAAAACAACTAGAGACATTTGTGAAGGCCTGGATTAGAAATTCCAGTGACGAATGAATAACTTCTACCAAAATCTTCAAGGACAACTCATCAATACTAACATAAGAGCCTAGTTTCTAGTACCATCATCCACGGATTGTATGATAACAATAACTCATATATGTTATTACATGCATTCCTCACAAGAACCCTTCAAGATAAGCAAGAGTTATAACATGATTGCACAAGCTCACACCTCTTTGAGGTAGCGGAGCTAAAATGCAATCCCAGGTCTTTATTCACCCCACACGTCAGCTTGCCTCTCCAGACTAGATAATGTTTGCAATGTTTGCTATTCCTTAACCACATCGTTTTATGCTGTGCAGCCAAACTCTCTTCTACCTAATGCGGTAGCTAAACCAAGCCAATTAAATCCAACCTTGTGGGGAGAATGCCTTCTGAAAAGATGTTTTCTTTAAGATAACTGACTTATTCAAAAAATTATTTTCCCCTTCAAGATAGAGTAAGGTATCTAAAGAAATCCCAATGAGTTTATAATCAAAACTCAGAAAACCCTTCTGATACTAATTATGAGTTGTGTTTTTTTTAACTGATGAAGTAGAATGAACGCTTTTTCTTCTGGATTATCATTTTTATGTGAAGACAGGAGACTAAATTCCATTCATAGACTTTTTCACAGATGACTATGCTACAGCCATGAGAATATAGGGTGGGGAAAAAAGAGTCAGTTATTTAATGGTCATTACAAAGCCCAAAAATTACCATTTCAATTTTTGATGAATATATTATTTCTACCACTTCATTAGAAATTCAAAGAATTCTATCACTAAAAGCAATATCTATTATGTTTTACAATTATAAAATTAACACAGGCTCATTATTTTTAAAACGCATGAAGTAATACAGAAGAAAATTAAAATCACATACACTCTCATCATCAAAGTGTTTAACAACTGGTTTCTCTTGAATGTCTTCTCATGCATTTGCATATTTGGTTTTGTTTTTGCAAAATTAGGACCTTACAGCAGACCTTCATGTTCTGTTCTTTTTTCATTTATACTAGCATTTTCCCATGACATTAAACTCCATAATGTGACATTAGCAGATGAATAATAGTCTTTGCAATGTACCCTAATTTATTTAACCATAATTTGTTTAACTCTATTATTAGAAAGGTTGGCTTTTTTTTATTTTCACTATTAAAAATAGACATGCAATAAATACCTTTGCAATAAATCTTTGTCCACAATTTTGGATGGATTCCTAGAAGTAAAACTATTGCATGAAAGGACATGAACTCTTTTAAGAATGTTGATTCATATTGTTAAATGCATTTCTAGGAAAACTGTACTAGCTTATACTTCAACCAGCAGATGATCAGAATAACTCTTGGTAGTATTTAATTTAATATTTTAACTTTGTTTTGCCAGTTTGCTAGTTTAAAAATATCTCATTGTTAGGGCGCCTGGGTGGCTCAGTTGTTAAGCGTCTGCCTTCGGCTCAGGTCATGATCCCAGGGTACTGGGATCGAGCCCCGCATCAGGTTCCCTGCTTGGCAGGAAGCCTGCTTCTCCCTCTCCCACTCCCCCTGCTTGTGTTCCCTCTCTCGCTGTGTCTTTCTCTGTCAAAGAAATAAATAAAATCTTTTAAAAAAAGTCTCATTGTTTTAATTTATATGCCTTTGACTATTAATAAAACCAAATATTTTACATATGCTAATTCTTCATTTTGTGTGTGTGTGTGTTTGTACACGTGTATTTCCTTCTGTCTTGTATCCATTTCTCTAATGGAATATTTACATTTTTATTTTCAAATACATTTTTTCATTTGTTAAATAAATAGCTCTTGGCATATTTGCTGCCAATATTATTTACCAGTTAATCATTTGTTTTTAATTTTTATGTAGTCAAATTTTTAACATTCCACTATGTATTCAAAGCTCATAATGTTTAAAACATGTCATTACATGTTTTGGTAAAGAGAATAATTTATCTATCAATTTGTTCATTCATGGTTGGACAATAGATACTAAAGCAAGCTGTTGGAAGAGTCCAGTGACCCCTTATCCAGCAATCTTCACAGGCAATTTTAGGGAGTAGTGAATTATTCAAAATCACTCTTCCAAACTCAGCCTTCCATAACCTATTCTGAATGAACTTTGAATTAACCTAAGCCCTTTGGGAACTTTCTCTCTAGAAATGATACAATTTCCTGATTATAAGAACTAAATCTTATTAAAAGCACCTCAAGAATCTTATAGGGGACATTGAATGCTCCTTGCAACAGTATTTTGATGAGTTATATTTATGTGAAACGTAAGGACTATATTTCCTCTAAATAAACTAGAGTATAGAGTGAAAAGGTGCCTGGGCAATTATATTTGGGAGAGTTTGGAAGGGAGAATGAGTTTAATTCAAACCTAAAGTATACTTCATCTACCAGCTGTATATCTGATCTCAAAATAAGTTGGATTTCTAATGGCCACTAGTACCGGTAACCCCTGAGAGAAGATAGAAATTCCAGAGATATGTCTCTTCAACCTACATTCCAGGGCCTATCATGGCAGTATTTTTAGAGAGGGAAGAATGCACAAAGTGTATTCCTTTTCCTTTCATTTCCATTCTGACAGTATGAAATGTTAAGATAACATTAAGCCAGAGGAATCCTCACCATTGCACTCCACACCAAGCCCGCCCCAGTGAGTGTTAAGAGAGACCAACACTTGGTAGCACAGAATTACCTTCGAGGAATCGAGCTGTTGCTAGCCAAACTGCCATCTGTCCACAGTGAAATCTGTCAATTGTGGCTATTTATGAAGTCTCTAGTTGAACCTATAAATGGCTCAATCTTACCTTGCGTTCTCAAGGTTACTCTCTCTCATCCAAACTCTTACCAAGTCTTACACTCATGCTTCTGAAAGGAGGCAAATGTAGAATAGTCACTAAAAATGTTCATGAAATAGAGTGTTAAGGTAGAAAGTGGAAAGAGGCTGGACTCTGGAATCAGAGAGTCAGATCCTGAGGATGCTTGCTATGTAATATTGGTATGTTATTAACATCTCTGCAAAAATGGGAGAAGCAAAGTCTCTTCTGCCTCAATCACCAGTGGTGGGGAAAAGCCTCCAAGAAACGAAATGGAAGTCTCTGGCCAGCCAGAACAGCTCAGTACATGGCACTTCCACAGGCCCGATTTGTGATTTTCCAAGTCATACAACAAAGGGCTGCAAATGGGTTTGGGGTGAAGGATGGAAATAGAGGTGCATGTGAGATTAAAAATGTCCTGAGAAAGTTTAGCCTTCATTTTATTTTTCAGGAGTAATCTACATTCTTTTAACATGATACCGTCTAAGTTTGCATGACACCAGGATACTCTATGGGCCCCTGCCTGTTGCTGTTTGTTTGTTTGTTTACCTTTGTTATCTGGAATTACTTCGAAATAAACAGGAAACCACAGATGGAGAAAATGCCAGTCTAGCAAAAAGGTCCTCTGCCAGTTCCAAAAATGTTAACAAGTATTTCCTAAGCAAGATTGGCCTCAGACTCTCGCTTTCCAGCCAGCAGACCATGCAAAGGATTACTAGAGATTCCTAAAGCAATCCAGTTTTGCTTTCCAATATATTTTTGCCAGACCCCACCTCCTAAAATTCCAATACTCTAGGTCAGTTCTGCCATACATTTTACGTTAAGTATGTTCACAAGGTCCCTCTGACAACACAAAGTGAGTGGATTCCAAATGTCTCTCAAAGCCACAGCAGAAAGGGTGAGGGAAAAGCTTAAGGTAAGAGTCCTTATCTCAAGACTTCCTATGGAATTTTTTATATTTAAAGAAATATCACTGAAGTGTGAAGCCCTCCATAAACTTTTGGAGCGTTTAAAAATATTATTGTCCCATAAACCCATGACTAATTTATTTCAGGATTTTAAGACATTTGTAACATTTTTATATCTCAATACTTAAAGGAGAAATTTTTCTAAGAATTAACTATAGTTTATGAGTGTTACCAAGCCTCAGAGCAAATGAAACCCAAACCGCCAGCGGTTTTCCGCCTATTCCTTATCTGTAGCTTAACAATGGACTTTCATACATGAAACCCCAGGCAACATATTCTCTAAGACAATGTCAAGTTCAAGTATCGGGTTTCTTTTTTCCCCACAAAAGAATTATTTCTATACTCATAAGTACACAGGGTATACACTATCCTTTACAGGTGGAGAGCACAAGTTTAGGAGCTGGATGAGAACGATCTTCTGGATTTGCCATCAACTATTTGTGTGATCTTAGGGACGTGATCTACGATCTCTGAGCTTCTGTCTCCATGTTTCTAAATTGGGTTAAACAGCATGACCTCTGGCTTAGAAAAGAAAATCATAATAATTGTACTCTACTTCTAAATACACGAACTGTGTTCCACACAGCAGTAGTAACAAAGAGTTTACGCGGTGTAAAGAGTATTTACACAGAAATTTTACTGTTCTTGAATTTTTTTTCCTTAAGACACAGACTCACAAATTCTCAAAGTCGCTGGGGTTAATCATTCTTCTTCCTTCTACTTCCATTACTTAAGCCAATTTGATGTCTTTTAGCACCATACCTAGAGGATCACAGAGTGCAGACAACACAGGTCCCGCCAATAAAGGCTCCCTACAAAACGTTTCCTGTGAAAGCCAGAGATTTCCATATGTCTGATCCTAAAGAAGTCACACCCTCTCTGTTTTCTTTTACTTCTGTGGGCTTGATGGAATGAAGGCTGATGCCTTTTCTGGGTCTACCTTCAGGGATTTATTTTGATACTTGCAGCATTGCATAATAAGTAAATCCATTATGTGGAAGTGAATATCCAAAATAAGAAAATGAGACCTTAAAACTCTCTGTACCACCATGCTTACCATCTCTGACCATTACAACAAATTGTTTCTCTTGATTTTAGTAAGCAAGCCTCGCTTTTTCATAAATTTTTCATAAAATTAAGTTTGTGATGAACACTGCTCAAAGAATGCAGATTCCATTTCACTAATAAGCTTGGTGTCAGCTGTCAGCTTCTTGAAAATGATTAAATATTACAAACCTAAGACAGGTTTAAGAGTGCATGAAGTGGTTGAATTGCAAAATTTGACTGAAATGAAAGAGAAAAAATAGTTTAGTGTAAGATTAAGGGTCAAAGTGGGCTGAGGGGAAGTGGGATGTGGAAACATAGGGAACAACGGAGATACTAGAGAACAAAAAAGAACCTAGGGAAAGAGTTTCTAAGCAATAGGGAAGATTCTCCCAGGATCCCTAAGACTCGGATTATTTTTTTCTTGGTATCCTAAACTAGGAAATTCCTAAAAGTCTTCCAAACTTAGTTGCAACAGGCATTTTCTATAAGGTTTTGTTTTTTGTTTTTTTTTTTTCCTGGAAAAATTAGTAGATGCCATCCTTCCTGGAAGAGAGCTACAGTTGCATCCTTACAGAGATTTGTGAAGAGACAACGAAGAGTTAAAGCAACCAGACACAGTCAACAGGAACTCCGTAACTGAGGCAAAAACTTTGCATTTTCAAGACTAAAGGGTGACCAGAGCAGATCAGAAGCCTGAGAATGCTATTCAGCCAAGACCTGCTGTTCTGGATTAAGGCTGTGTATGGGGCCAATGGAAAGAGCAGATCAGACCACAGAATTGACATGACACAAGACAGAGAAAACAGAAACAGGTTGGCTACCCTTATCTATGTTAAGAAGCCAAATGGTGTGGTGGGAAACTCAAAGGTTCTGAGGACAGATTGCCATTCCCCTGAGGCTCTCCCAATTGCTAATGGAATATTAGCATCTCCCATAATTGGATGTGGCTTTGTCAGGTTAACTTCCCATTTCCTCATCTGAACAAAGGAGATAATATCTGACCTTTATCCTTGCTGTGTGTGTTGGTGAACACACCGCACACCAAAAAGCATCAACAGATCATCAACAACATAAACCCTCTTAAGTCAGCGTTCCATAGATATGGTGAGTGGGCATCCATCCTCCTCCCTATAAAAACGTTTCCATTTCTTTGAAGAAAATCATTAAACCACCTCTGGAACTCCAGTACCCTTAGGGGGAAAAAATAGTAAAAGAGTTTTCACAAATGCAAACTATGTTCTTCCTCCTCCCTCCCCCACAAAGATTCAATTAACAAGAGGGAAAAGGTGGCATGTTTTTAACAAGTTCTTCACGCTGAATTGCTTAGAGATGTACATTAGCCCTCCATTTAGTAATAGGAAAAAATTATCTCGTCATGACTCGACTCTTTCCCACCTCCAGCGGAGGATTGCAATCAATCAGCTGGACAGCAAGATTGATTTTCTAATTAAGCCGGCATTTGTATCCGCTTGCAGAGCCACAGAAGGCTTCCCTACTGTATCTTCCCAACACATTCCTATTTGTATTCATTTACCCTCACATTTAAAACACTTTCAAAGGTGGGGGAGGGGCAGATAGCCCTCTCCACGCAAATATCCAATAAGATGACTGCCTGCTTCATGGAAGAATTCGGTGAAGTTATTTGAGCAAAGGAGAGGAAATCTGAATGGGGGCCCATTTGGACTTGATTTGGCTCACACGTGGATGAAATTTGCCACCCTGGCCCTGTCGCCCTCTTGGCCTCACCCCAGGCCCAGCCAGGATGTGGCCCACTGGCCCAAACAGATGGCTGGAGGGGGCAGGCTCTTAGCATTTCTAAAAGCTTTATTTCAAGCACTGCTTGCCAAAAAGGTATAGCAGGCTTTTGTGCCGGCCTCTGTGATGAGATGTACTGGTGATTTAATTTACTTAGGGGAAGAATATGAAACCCTGAGCAGCTCAGCCGGATTAAGCTTCCTCAGGGACTCCCCCAGAGGAGAAAACTTACTTTAGCAATTCTGGATCCAGTGTGCCCTGCCTTGTTGCTCATGACCTTCCTCCAGTGAGAGACACCGGGGAATAAAGCTAAAATCAGTAAGAAAAGCTTGCATCTTTTTAGTTCATTCCTGGTACATCCATTACCTAATATTTTATTTAAAAGCTCGGTCTTTCACTAATTCAAAATATTAATTTCAATTTCGGGAACATTCTGACCCAACCCGGGATGGAGTTTATTTATGTTCAGTGTTGAAAAAGACAGGAAGAGAGAGAGAGAGAAA
The DNA here is from genome assembly GCA_004024625.1 of Mellivora capensis. Classification (NCBI taxonomy): domain Eukaryota; kingdom Metazoa; phylum Chordata; class Mammalia; order Carnivora; family Mustelidae; genus Mellivora; species Mellivora capensis. The sequence continues at coordinate 78,364 of PISX010000518.1, forward strand.
GAAGAAAAAGATAAGGAGGGTGGCTGAGGCAAGGTGACCACGGTATAGCTGTGTGTAATGGGCTTATTTAAGAAACAATTTGTTTTAAAGACCTTAAAAAAAATAGCCTTTCAAGCAGCATCATTCGTATTCATTAAGTAGCTGCTGGATTTTGATGGCACCACTCCAGTCATTTATGTCCCCCTGGGCTGCACAGACAACATCCTCCCAATTGAACTCCTCTTTCCCTTAAGCCACATCCTCTTTCTGACCTCCCCCTTTCTAACTATGTTACCTCTGGGTTCTTAGTCATCAGGTCCAAACCTGGGGATCACTGGGGACTCCGCTCTCCCCTGACTCAGTCTCTCCTGTGTGCTGCCCTCAATTTCACTGGCAGAGCAATAACCTAATTCCTTCCAGAGTATCTTAGAGTCTGTCATCCCCATGCTCAAAGACTTCCAGTGACTTCCCACTGAATCCTGTGGAGGCATAAGCTCCTCATTTGAGCCCATCTCTTTAGATTTTCTGACGTGACATCCATGTTTTGATGGTGTGGATGGAACCACTCCCAGGGCATTTGGAAATTTTGTCAGTTGTGTTTGCCTCAGTGACTGGAGGTCACAGTGTCCTTTAATGAGTAGGACGACATTTAGCATCCCAGGCACCAGGTAGTCACAGAACTCTGCTGAGAAACATTACCACAAGTTTAGTCAAACTTCACTTTGCTCTTCCTACAAACATGTATCCTCTGGTTATGATCCTATCCAAGTTCAAATCAGTCCCACGGGCCATCTCTCCCAATGTGTCCTGACCACCACTGCCCTGCACCAACATGCGCACGCACACGGGCGCGTGTGCACAAACACACACACACACACACAGATATACACACAGGATTTCATTTTCCTGAATATCACTTAGGAATTTAATCACAGACTGACTTTCACAAATAAATTGACCTAATAATCTCTCCATTAAATTATAAACTCTTTAAGAGAAAGTACTTGGAGCACTCATTATTTGCCTCCGAACACAAGTTACATTATGCTTTGTAGACAACAAGTGCTCAACATGGAATCATTAAATTGATCTGGGAAGAGGAGCAGGAATTCAGAGGTCCAGGAAGGCAGGTGGGGCCTGAAAATCTGGGTAGCAAAGGCAAGAGCAAACAATATTCTTAGAAAGGAGAAGACCGACCAGACTGATGGACTCTGCCGCCCACCCAAGCAGTCTGAGAATGAGATAACAGTCCAGATGAGAGGGAAGTCAGCAAGAGCTCAAGTCCTCCGGGGTCAGCAGGAAAGAAGGGTAAACGAGACACCAATGAGCAGCTCAGAGAGGCGTCAGAAAACAAAGGGACAATTCAGAATCAAAAATGATCTCCGTAAGTGGCTAAGAACCTGGGTGCCAGTGGTCTTGGCAGGTTGTACCCGGGGCCTCACAGCAGATGGAGGGGAGCAGCTGTATGGTAATGGACCTGAGACACAGCTGAACTCCTATTTTGCCCCAGGCTCTGAACTCTTGTGTGGTTCCTCTGAGGGTGGGCCTCAATCCTAGCTCCATTAGTATAAGCTCTGCAGGCAGGGCAGACCACGGGGAGCATTTGGCCTATGAATGTGCAGGAGGCAGCAGAAGCTTTTAGAAGGCAGATCTGGGGGTAGGAACAGGAGCTGCCTAACTGAAGGGAAGGACTGCAGGTGGGAGAAGGAGAAAAGCAATGTTTCAGAAGCACACTCAACTAAGGTAACCTGGACACAAGATTAATGGTTGGGAAGAAAAGTGACTTTGGGGAAGAGAAACAACACTTGAAAGTGTATTTTGGAGAGGGAATGGGAGGGGAGAAATGCTGAAAAGATAATCCTATAAGTAAAAACACCAGGTCCTAGGACTGAAACCATGGAAATAGAGAGAAAGAGGAAAATGTGAGAATGTGCTATGAAGAGGAGTTCAAAGCCATGGCTGTGAGATCTCAAAAAGCAGAGACTCCCGGGAGTGGAGAGAACAGAGTCAAGTACGCAAAGGGAAAGATTATGGGGAACACAGAGACCCCCTGACTGGAAAGATCACATCAATGTGCTAACCCATAACTGGGAAAAGCAGTTGGAATGAGTCAGAAGAAACTGAAATTAAATGGAAAGTCCATCTATAATTTCCATTTGAAATTAAATGGAAAGTAACAACCATTAACTACAGTAAGAATAACCCAAAAAATGCATCAATGACTATTTATTGGAGGAGTATTTTGTGTGAAGCACCTTACTGGAGAAGGTGATATTTGAAATATACCTCAAGGAATAGGAAGACTTTCTGTAGGTAAAGAGAAAAGACTGAGCATTCCTAGGTGATGCAGACATCATGAACAGCAGCCTAGAACCAGGAAAGTAGATTCCAGAGATAGAAGACAAGTCTATTGGACAAGAGAATGAAGGAGAGGAGAGAAACAAGGAAGGGGTGATTTGCAACACTGGAAAACTTAATCATCATGTAAGCTAGTGGTGAACCATTCAATGTCCTGGAAAGGAAGGTGCAGATGTCATGGGGATATTGAGAAAATATATTCACTAATACATGAAAAAGTTACTTGGTGTATAAAAAGTTATATACATCCCTATGTTTATTGCATCTTTATTAATAATAGCCAAGATATGGAAGCAGTTCAAGTGTCCATTGATAGATGAATGGACAAAGCTTTGGTGTATACATACAATGGAATATTACTCAACTATAAAAAAGAAAGGAAATCTTGCCATTTGTAACAACATGGATGGATCTAGAGAATATACAGCTAAATGAAATAAGCCAGTCAAAAAAAAGACAAATACCATATGATTTTCACATATATGTGAAATTTAAGACATAAAACAAACAAAGGAAAAAATGAGATAAACAAATAAACAGACTCCTAACTATAGAGAACAAAGTGATGGTTGCCAGAGGGGAGGGAGATGGAGGGATGGGGGAAATAGGTGATGGGAATTAAGGAATGAACTTGTCGTGCTGAGCACTAATTTATGTATAGAACTGTGGTATCACTGGATTGTACACCTGAAACTAATACAATACTGTATGAACTATGCTTGAATTTTAAAAATAAATAAGCCTATTTTAAAAAAGAAGAAAAGTTACTTGCTTTTGTGGAGAATTGTAACATCCAGTTTATGTTTTAAAAACTCATTACTTGGGTGCCTGGGTGGCTCAGTGGGTTAAAGCCTCTGCCTTTGGCTCGGGTCATGATCCCAGCGATCAGACTCTCTGCTCAGCGGGGAGCCTGCTTCCCCCTCTCTCTCTGCCTGCCTCTGTCTACTTGTGATCTCTGTCAAATAAATAAATAAAATCTTTTAAAAAAATTAAAAATTAAAAAAATAAAAAATAAAAACTCATCACTTCACCCCTTTCCTTTCATGCACCACATTCCTCAGATGATTTTTTTCTTGCAGATCTTGGGAAGGGGAAAAACTAACATGAGCTCCTTGGACTTGGGCTGTGGCCACTCTCAGCAGCTCCCTTTATGTATGACAGTCTTGGGTGCTTTCACAAAGAGAATGGTGACAGAGCTAATTAGAGGGAAAGTTCATTAGAATCTAGACCTCCTAAAAATATCTCCCTACCTTCAGCTACTCTTCAAGTTTCTGAAAGTGCTCCCTAGAGAAACAGATTTGCACTGAGGCACAACTTGGCTGTGCAGATGTTTCTGAGATGGTAACAGACAGAGGGTGGGACTTGCAAGCACAGGAACAATCAGTGTGTTTTCATTTACAAGGTTTTACCCCAGGAGGTGACTCTAGGTAGTGTGGACAGAATCCACACAGCTGTCTCAGAATAGACTGCTCACCTCTGTCAGTGAAAGAGCCCCCAAATGCATGAGAACAAGGCTGAGTAAATGTCCCCTATCCACACCAGGGCCAATTTCAGAGTCAATTGCATCCTGAAATTAACCCTCAGCTCTTTTTAACCCAAGGTTCTGTTCAGAGATGTCTCTTCTAGGAGCAAATTGACATTTGGAGCATAAAGGCAAGTGAGGCAGGGCTGAATGATATCCAAGCATTATATTGTTCATTTTCTTTCTACATATGTGCAGGGAAATATGGTCACATATACGAGCCCCTGAAAGGCTCTTTCTTTTGCACATGGACGATAAATTGCTACTACTTATGAAAAGAATAGAAGATTCATCCTTAGGCATTCATTTTGTCCCACCCTAGAGCCAAAGTTCATTTCAGGGATAGGTAGGAGGGAAAGGAACGACTGTGGCATGGGTACAAAATGGGGGGAGGGGAAATCTGGCTAATATGAAATCTTTCATTAAATAAATGAAATGGATAAATTAAATAAAATGAAAACGAGAGAAAATTCTGGAATCAAAATGACCATGGGTCAAATCTACACTTCAAACTCAAAATTAGAACTACAGTTTCCTCATCTCTAAAGTAGGAGTGGTAATACTTGTTTCTTATGATCGCTGTGAAGACAAAAGGAGAATGTCCAGAAAGCTAAGCCCAGTGGTTTGCAGGTACTGTGTATTCTGTGATAAAAGGTTGTGCTGGGGGATGCCTGGGTGGCTCAGTCTGTTAAGGGGCTGCCTTCGGCTCAGGTCATGATCCCAGCGTCCTGGGATCGAGTCCCACATCGGGCTCCTTGCTCGGCAGGGAGCCTGCTTCTCCTTCTGCCTCTGCCTGCCACTCTGTCTGCCTGTGCTAGCTCTCTCTCTCTCTCTCTCCCTCTCTCTCTGACAAATAAATAAATAAAATCTTAAAAAAAAAAAAAAAAAAGGTTGTGCTGGCAGACACTCAGAAGGCTCTCACTAAGCAAGGTTAATGTTGAGGTGTGAGGGGTAGAAAGAATACTAGCTGCCGCAAAACCAGCTGCCACGCAGGCTTATTTGCCCATCTCTCCCTGAAAGGAATTTTGGTTCTGGCGCCCAGAGAGATGAATCACTGGACACCGAGATGTGCGCACATCCAACATCTATTACTGGTATCTTTCTTAATGTTTTCAACACCATCGGAAAAAAAAAAAAAAAGAAGGGAAAAAAAAAGGACCAACCCGTCAGTTGGAGACCATTCAATACTAAATAAACATTTGGAATGGGGCCATGTCTTTTGCAAAATTACATTCTGCTTAAAATAGATGGCCTCGGAGGTCAGTTTCAAATATACTCCATTGGATGTCCACATTTGTTTACTTCTCTCCAAAGGCAATTTGGGGGCAAGCAACTCAGACAGCTGCTCAGGGCATGAGGCTCTAAGTACAGATGCTGCTGTCCCTTGAACAGGGTGTGCTGCGCCACTGCTTCTATTTTAGAAATACCCCCATCTACCATCGCCAGAGACAGCAAAGGCCCCCCAGTAAGTGTGCAAGCCTTACAATGGGCATTTAGGGAGGGACGTGGAAATGGGGGGAGGAGGAAAGCTCTGCACACATTTCTGATCTGGAGCCGTTCAGGCTCTCACTTCTCCTGTCCCTAGCAAAACGATCTCTTGGTTTTCCAGTAAATAGACAGAAAGACAGATGAACAGACTGATAAACAGTGCTAAGAGCTTATTGAAAAGCGAAACGTGTGTCAAAGATTAAATTGTTTTCACAAATTACTGTTTAGGTAAAATAACTAAATATTTCCCCCAAAACAAAGGCACATTTTGAAAATAAGGAAATGTGTTTATAGCATAAGTTTCTTGGCTTTCCAAAAAATAAAAGATGAAAAATTAGTTTTAGATGTAGATATCTCTCCCTTTTCATCCCTAATGAAATAATAATAACGGTATCCCATATGCTTTTTTAGCAGGAAAAAAAATTTAATTGGCAAGAACAGAATTTCAAGACATTGAAGAGACTAATAAATTGGCTATTAAAACACTTTTGAGGAAATCATTAACTTTGAGTATGCTGTGTAAAGTAGTTCTCAAGTTTTTCACTGATCCATCTTAAAATGAGGAATAAAAGAATCAGCTCTAGCAAGTAAGAATTTTCTTTGTACTTTCAGAATATTTTATTTGAACTGAAATACCACTTCTTCTGAGACAGCCTGCCTTGACTATTCCAGCCCGCACTGATTTTCTGCTTCACTGATCTTTTAGGGAAAATATAGTTAGTCCACTGCATTCTGGACCTAATTACCACAGCTTGTGTTTTTGCTCAACTGTTTCACATGTGTTTGTTTTGTTTCCCTAGTTAAATGGTAAGCATTTTGAGGACAGCATCTATACCTTACATTTGCTATGTACATACTGGGCACCTAAGTACACAGAACCTTCATTAAATACTTATTGAAAAGAATCTTGTTTGGATTACTACAGTTTGAAGGTGGTGGGGGCGTCTCGATATGAGATGCTGCCTTATCCCACTGCCCTGTGCAAGCTGTGCATTATCCCACATGCAGGCATATTAAAATCACCTGACTGCATATCAGAATTTCCTAAGGGGCGCCTGGCTGGCTCAGTCGGTTAAGTACCCATTGTCTTGATTTTGGGCTCAGGTCATGATCTCAAGGTCCTGAGATTGAGCGTGGGGGGGCGGGTTGGGGGGACAGTTTTTCACTCAGCGGGGAGTCTACTTGAAGATTCTCTCACTCTGTGTCCCTCTCCCCTCTGGTGCATGTTCTCTCTCTCTAAAATATTTTTTTTTAAAGAATAAATACCTGAGAAGGTTTTAAAATATTCTTATGCCCCACACTAGATGCTAGATTAAAACGAAGAGGAAAAATATCTTTGCTGTCAAAGGGATTGTAAATTTAGGGCCTTACACAAACATCACAGGTAATAGGTAAAGAAATATGATGAATAAATGCCTCAGGGGGACAAGTTGATTATTTTTTTGGCTTCTTCAGTTACCCTTAATTTTGGAGGATAAATCACAGTGATCTTGACTTGATCTGAGTATTTCCTAAGCCTTCTTCAACAACTTAGTTCCCAACCATTCTTTAAGATGGAGTTATTTTCACAGATGGCTGAAGTCATCTATTGTGTCCCTGATGTTGATTCTTTTCGCTCGCAAGTTCTATTTGCAAGTTCTAGGGGAAAAGAACATGGAGATGTGGCTTCATGTATCATGGACACGATCTATTATTACCATATATTCTGGCAAAGACAAATGCCAAATTTATCCTTCCACGTGAAATGTTGTACCAGGTCCCAAAACATTAGACATGAAGCAAAGAAGGCTAGTGACCCCTCAGGAAGCAAAGGAAGGGAGAACTGCAAGTGTCCCGGCTTACTCCCTAAAGGAAGATTCCAGGCCATGGTACAGGGAGAAGAACCTGGGGAGAGCAAGGCAGAGGAAATGGAGGAGCCAGAGCATCAATAGCTCCTAGAGGAGAACATGGGGAGTAGAGACAGTTGCACTGAGAAGAAAATTCCAAGATTTGCAGAAGACCCCCTTCAAATATTCCACTAAGTCCTGATGAGCAAATGAAAGTGCAGAAATTACCCAAAAGGATTCCAGGGAACAGTGCCCAGAACAGCCAGAAAAATTTATAAATCATGGTCGATGGACTACAGCAGGGGTAGGCAAACCACGGGGCCAGACCAAATGCAGCCCCACACTGACTTTTGTAAATAACATTTTCTTGAAATACAATCACACCCATTTCTTTATGTATTTGCTATGGTTGATTTCATGCTACAATGATGGAATTGAGTAGCTGGGAGTGAAATTGGATAGCACATAAAGCCTAAAATATTTACTATCCAGCCCTTTACAGAAAAAGTTTGCTGACAGACACGTTAAAATACTAAGAAGAGCCTTGGCTCAACAGTGGGGAAAAAATTAACCCTGCACTAAATGCTGCTCTGGTCCTACCTAATAAAGGTTGCTTTTAAAAGCAAGATCTGAAGGGAAGAAATTGTTTCTTAATTAGTTACTTAACTGTGTTTCAGAAGAAAGCTCAAGAACATCTTCAGAAACACAGCAAGGTAAAATTCACAATGTATCACATCCAGCCAAATGTTATTCGGCAAGCAAGGGCACCTGGGTGGCTCAGTCCTTAAGTGTCTGCCTCCGGCTCAGGTCACGATCTCAGGGTCCCAGAATCGAGTCCTGCATTGGGTTCCCTGCTCAGTGGGGAGCTTGCTTTTCCTTCTGCCTGCTGCTCCCCCTGCTTTGCTCTGACAGATAAGAAAATAAAATCTTTTAAAAAAAGAAAAAAGATTCTCTGCCTCTCTCTCTGCCCCCCCACCTCTGCTCGAGGCCACATGTGTGTGCTCTCTCTCTCAAAAAATAGTTATTCAGCATGCAAAGAAAAAGGAAAATACAATCCATTAAGTATCAGTCGAAATTTGATTGAAAATATCAATTACAACTGATCCAGAAATGATACATGAAAAAATTAATAGACAAGGACATTACGTTATTATGCCTGTATGCCATGTGTTGGTGCTTGAGGAAAGAGTGAACATGCTGGAAAAGGCCATGAAATACATATATATAAAAAAGATCCAAATCTAATTGTTGACCACTGAAATATACAAGAACATAAACATGAAGGGTAAGGAGGGCATAAATGGAATTTTGCTGCCGTAAGGTTTCTACATTGCTGGTGAAGTAGTTTAATATGACCAAAGGTAGACTGTGAGAATACATAAACATGTTGTAATCTCCAGAGAAACTACTTTTAAAAAAATAATACAAAGCATTATGGTATTAAGCCCATCAAATAAATTCTTTATTCAAAATTGTCTTCATTTCTAACATTTCCATTTGTTTCTTTTTGTTTCCATTTCTATGCTAACATTCCCTATATGTAGTGATGCTTCTTGTCAACCTTTTCCATTAAGACATTAATATATTTACATGGTTATTTTTTAAAGACTATTTTTTAGAGCAGTTTTAGATACACAACAAAATTTTTTAAAAAAGATAAAGAGATTTCCGATATACCGCTCTATATACCGCTTTGTCCCCACCCATGCATAGCCTCCCCCATTATCAACACCCCCACCAGAGTGGTACAATTGTTACAATTCATGAAACTGTACTGACACATGATAATCACCCAAAGTCCATAGTTTACAGTTCACTCTTGGTGTACATTTTAAGGGTTTGGACTAATGTATAATAGCATGTATCCATCATTAAGCATCATACAGTGTATTTTCACTGCTTTAGAAAGCCCCCATACTCTTTCAACTTATCCCTCTTCCCACCAACCCCTGGTAGTCACCAATCTTTTTACGATTTCCATAGTTTTGCCTTTTATAGAATGTCATGTATTTGAAATCACACAATAGACTTTTCAGATTGACTTCTTTTACTTACTAATATGCATTTGGGATTCACCCATGTCTTTTTATGTCTTAATAACTCATTTCCTTTCAGTGATAAATAATATTTCATTCTCTGGATATACCAGAGTTTATCCATTCACCTACTAAAGGACATCTTGGTTGCTTCCAAATTTTGGCAATTATGAATAAAGCTGCTATAAAATTCATGTAAAGGCTTTTGTGCAGACATAGGTTTTCAATTCCTGTGAGTAAATACCAAAAAAAAAATGATTGCTGGGTTTTATGACAAGTGTAAGTTAGTTTTATAAGACACTATTAAAGTGTCTTTCAAAGTGCCTGGACCATTTTGTATTCTTGCCAGCAATGAATGAATGTTCCTACTGTTCCACACACTTACTAGCATTTGGTGTTGTCAGTGTTCAGGATTTAGGCCATTTTAAATGGTAGGAAGCGGTATTTCAATGCTTTAATTTGCATTTCTCTGATGACATGCTGTGGAGCATCTCTTCATATGTTTATTTGCCACCTGTATATTTTCTTTGGTGAGGTATCTAAAAAGGTCTTTGGCCCATTTTTTAATTGGGTTGTTTTCTTTTTTGTTAACGTCTAGAATTTGTGTATTTTAGATAACAGTCGTTTATCAGATGCGTCTTTTGCAAATATCTTCCCCCAGTCTATGACTTGTCTTATTATCTTGACCTTGTCATTTGCAGAGCAGAAGTTTTTAATCTTAACAAAATCCTACTTATCAGTTTTTTCTTTCATGGATCATACATTTGGCATTACATCGAAAAGAGTTTCACTATACCCAAGGTAATCTAGGTTTCCTCCTATCTTATTTTGGAGAGTATTATAGTTTTGTATTTTATGGTCAGGGCTATGATTCACTTTGAGTTAATTTTTGTGAAGGATGTAAGATCTAGGACTAGATTTTTTTTTTTTTTTTTTTTGCACCTGGATGTCTAGTCATTCCAGCACCATTTGTTGTAAAAACTATTTTTGCTCCTACATGGCTATTTTAAGTTCCTTTTCTTCAGAACATTAATATCCGGGACATGTATTAATATGCTTGTACTAACTTTTTCTGTTAGTAATGGTTAACATTTTCCAGTTTCTTTGCATGTCTTGTAATTTTTTTATTGACTGTTGGACATTATATATATAAAAGTATAGTGGAGATTAAAATAAGTAACATTTGCTGATGACATGATGCTACATGTAGAAAATCCTAAAGACCCACCAAAAACTATTAGAAGTAATATATGAATTCAGTACAGTTGTAGGACACAAAATTAACATACAGATATATGTTGCATTTCTACACACTAATAAAAAGCAGAGAAATTAAGAAAACAAGTCTATTTGCAATTACCCCCCAAAAAATAAAATACCTAGGAATAAATGTAAGCAAGGAAATGAAAGACCTGTACTCTGAAAACTGTAAACCACTGATGAAAAAAATTGAAGATGATACAAACAAATGGAAAAATATTCCATGTTCACGGACTGGAAGGATACTGTTAAAATGTCCACATTATCGAATCAATTTACAGATTCAGTGCAATCCCTATCACAGTACCAATAGCATTTTTCACAAAACTAGAATAAATAATGCTAAAATTTGTATGGAACCAGTAAAGACCCCAAAGAGCCAGAGCAATCTGGAGAAAGAAGAAAAAAAAAAAAAAAAAAGCTGGGGGTATCACAATCTCTAACTTCAAGATATAGTACAAAGCTATAGTAATCAAAACAAAGTATAGTAATCAAATCAATACTGGCACAAAAACAGCTATATAGATCAATGGAAAAGAATAGAGAGCCCAGAAATAAACCCATACTTACATTCAATTAATTTACAACAAAGGAGACAAGAATATACAATAGGAAAATGACAGTCTCTTCAATAAATTGTGCTGGGAAAACTGAATGGCTACATGCAAAAGAATGAAACTGGGCCACTTTTTTATGAAATACAGAAGAGTAAACTAAGAATGGATTAAGGACCTAAATGTGAGAAGTAAAAGCATAAAATTCCCAGCAAAATCATAGGCAGTAATTTCTTTGACATTGGTCTTAGCACCATCTTTCTAGATATGTCTCCTCAGGCAAGGGAAACAAAAGCAAAATTAAACTATCAGGGCTACATCAAAATAAAAAATGTTTGCACAATGAAGAAAACCATCAACTAGAAGACAAGACAATCTAATGAATGACAGAAGAGATTTGCAAGTAATATATCCAATAGGGAATTAAATACAAGATATATAAAGAACTTGTACAACTCAACCCCTAAACCCCCACAAATAATTCAATTAAAGACGGAAGACTCAAATAGACATTTTTCCAAAGAAAACATACAGATGGCAAGTTGACACATAAAAAGATGCTCAACATCACTAATCCTCAGGGAAATTCAAATAAAAACTACATGAGCTATAACCTTACACCTGTCAGATGGCTAAAATAATAATAAAAATAAAACACAAGAAATAACAGGTATTGGTGAGACTGTGGAGAAAGGGGAACCCTCTTCCACTGTTGGTTGGAATGCAAACCAGCACAGCCACCGTGGAAGAAAGTATGGAGATTTCTCAAAAAGTTAAAAACAGAAATACCATATGATTCAGTAATTCTACTACTGGGTATATACCCAAAGAAAACAAAAATATTAATTTAAAAAGATATATGTACTGCTATGTTTACTGCAGTGTTATCTACAATAGCCAAGATATGGAAGCAACCCAAGTGTCCATTGATAGATGAATGGATAAAGAAGATACAGTGTATATTCATACATACATGCAATGGAATAATACCCATAAAAAAGAGTGAGATATTGCCACTTGTGACAACATGGATGAACCTAGAAGGCATTACACTAAGTGAAATAAGCCAGGCAAAGAAAGACAAATATCATATGATTTCACTTAAATCTGGAATCTAAACAATAAATGAACAAAAAGCAGAAACAGACCCATAAATACAGAGAACAAATGGTTGCCAGAGGGCAGTGGGATGGGGGGGATGCGCAAAATAGGCGAAGAAGAATGGGAGGTAAGGCTCCCAATTATGAAATGAATAAGTCACAGGGATAAAAGGGCCAGCATGGAAAATACAGTTAATGATATTATATACAGCATTGTATGGTGACAGACGGTAGCTACATTTGTGGAGAGCCCAGCATAACCTACAGACTTGTCAAATCAACTATTTGGTATGCCTGAAACTAATGTTATATTGTGTGTCAGCCACACTTAAATATTTTTAAAGATATAATACCTGCACCATCCCATCTCCCCAGAAAGGATCTCTCTCTTCTTCTGATAGGCTAGTAGTGCTGTGTGCTTAGTTCAGTGTAACCTTTAGCTGAGTGCGGTCACCATTGATTTCATAAGTTTCCTGGGCAGAATGGGGACTTTCCTTTCAGGGGGCTTGAAATATGGGAACCTGTGAGACTCTGGAGATCTCTTTATGTTTTACAGCCCATTGTCTAGTTTTAAATTGCTAGGGAATTTAGTTTCTCTTCAGCTCCACCCCCAGCTTTCTGTGCCTGGGAGATCTCCCTTTGTCCTGCTGCCTTCCCCCCAGCCTTCAGCGGTCTTCTACTTGACACTTGGTAAGGAACTCCTGCGCTCAGAGTTATTCCTTTTAAGCTCTCCTGCTCTGCCTCTTGTCTTCATCATCTACCCTGTACACCTGGTGAGACCTCATGGGAGAGAGTCGATAGGGAGATACAGATTTACTCCATGCCCAGAGTCCCCAGGATCCTAATCCATTGTGCCACCCCAAATTCAACTGTTAAAAGTTTTCCCTTACTCCAATCCATGTCAGATTCTCTTCACCTCCTGCTGTTCCACCAGAATAAAGGCACCTCTGGGTTTCTCTCTCATCTCCTAGGAAGTACCTGAATTTGCCGGGCTTTCGTTCATTTAGGCTTCTTTGAATCCCTCAAGTTTCTAATAGGTTAGAAACAAATCTATGATTTTGCAGGTGATCTGACTTTTTCATTGTTAGGATGAGAGCAACAGTTTCTTGGGACTTTCCCCATTCTAACAGGAAGCAGACTCTCTAAGGAGCTTACAGTTTAGAATGAACAATGCAATTTGGCCACTTGTTACAATGATAATAAAGTGGCAGAAGTAAAATACAGGAGGCATTTATGTTAATTCAGACTGTAAATTAGTTAAAAATACAGGAACTTAAACCACTGACTCTTGAGACTTGAAGCTAAATGATTTTAATAATTATTTGAAAAATTGCATAACTTGCAAATTAATACACTTAAAATTAGTAACTTATTTGCATAAGCCCAACATTTTATCTGTGGGGGTGAGTTTCCCACAGACCTAAATAAAATCTGAGCTGGCAAGACCTTACAGATCATTTAATCACACATTCTAGAGAAGTCTAGGTATCCATAAAAATCTATTTAGAGCTGCCATAGAATATGAGTAGAAGTCCAGTCTGCTCCAAACATTTAATACAGCTTTTATCAGTTTTTGATGTTGAATTTTGAGTCACATATCATTTGAAATAGAGGTTCTGGTCCTTTTCAAACTGTGAAAATCACAGTCAATTTCCCACACACAGATATTTCCAAGACACATACACACATAGATCTACATACATTTTCTTGTTAGGGAAAGTGAGGCCTGGAGATGCAAAGTGACTTCCCCTAAATTCACAAAGCTAACCAATAGCAGAAGTGGTGCCAGAAACCCTCAAACCCAGTCCATTTTCTTCTCCACATGTTCCTTCTCATCACTAATTAATCTTCCTGCCCTGGGCTATTGCAAGTCTCCACCACACTGGTCGATTTCAGTGTGGAACCATGGATGAGCAGGTTTAGTCGGATTGATGAATGACTCCTAGGGCTTTGGAGGCTCTCGTGTGACATCATTTGGACCCAGGTGAAATGGTAATCACCAGTGTATAAATGATTTGGACACTGTAATTTCCCCCTGTGATTTAGTTTGCTTTCTTCCGTTGATTTATTTAGAATGTGCTCTGCTACATCTCCCAACCTTGCTACACTTGGAGCACCAATAAACGTCAAACAGATTAGACAGGCCCATTACTCAATGGGCACATTTCTAAAAATGGGACAAAGGTGAAATCCCAGCAGTTAGAGATGATTGGAGTATTTACAGAATGTTAGGAAAACATCTGCTTCAAAGATTCAGAGGTTCAAGAGTTGATGTAATGTTTTATTAGGAGCCTACACCACCACTAGTCACTGTACAGAAAATATTAAGCCATTACAGAGTGAATGAGTTTTGAGTACCTATTATATAGAATGGGCTGTACAGAGATTGGCCGTCTAATAGCCACTTAGAGTGAATACATTTTGCTTTTATCAAAAGAAAAGAGAATGGAACTCGCTTTTATGGCTTTGCTCAAAGATATATGTAGGTAGAAAGAGGTATTTTTGTCTTCTGTGCTGACCACTTAGGTTTGGGCATACAGCATCCTTACTCTGGTATAATGTCACCAAGGCTCAACAAGCAGACGAAAGGTGCTAACAATTTTCTAGAACTATGTTGGATTTTTTGTCTTCATTATTACCATAGTAGCCATTAATAGATCACAAATTATAGAGCCACTCACTGTACATATCTCATTTATCTTTTTAAGAATCCTAAGATATACATACAATTATTCCCATTTTACACATGGGGATATTGGGGTTCAGAGAGATTAGTCAATTGCCTGGGACCACATTTAGTAGGTGGTGAAGCTGGGATCCTAACCGAATCAAATAAATTCCAAAGTTCTTTCTTTTTCCACTATTGTCATTTGTTGTGCAGAATACATAAGCTCAAGGTTAAAATAACAACACCACCCCCAAATAGGTTGTTCTGGTTATTCTACAACTACCAGAAATTTATAATCTCTTTCAAGGAATCGTCCAGAATCAAGTCTGTTGGTGGGGTCATACCACAATTGCTAATGGATTCGTTCTAGAATCACACTTCTGTAATCTCCTCTTCAACAAGATTGAATTATACCTCCAGTGTTTTCTTTGTGATGCTGCTCCCCTTCGACAGCTAATGGGATAATTGGGGGATGTCTGCAAATAAAAATAGAATATGCTTGAAGAGGGGGATGGCAGCATCTGAGCTGTGCTTGGCAGGAGCCCACCAGTAATTCCAGCCTGTGACGCTCAATGCCCCGTACAGTCTCATACACAGACACAGATGCACACGTGCACCTGCACACACCAAAAAAGAAAGGGGGAGAGGGGAGGGTTATGGGCCTCTTCCTCTTGCTTTGCATTTCTGAGGAAGTAGCAGTTGAATTCATTATTTATTAATCACAAATGTTGGTGCTCTATCTTGAGAATAGAAAGACATCCCTTGATTTTCAATACCTGCTCTGTTAATCGGTAGCTTTTGCCTCTCAACTAAACAGTAAAGGGAAGGGTATCTACTAAACTGATTGCCCTAGCTGGGCAGCTCCAGGCAGGAAGGCAGAGGGGGATTAGCATGCATAACAGAAGGCTTTTGTGACCCTGGGAGACAGTAGAACCTGAACTAACTTTAATATCCTGTCAGCTTTCATTACCAGACCCCACTGAACAAGTAAAGCCTATTTAACAATCTGTCTGGGAAGGAAAAATCCATATCTGGTTTTTTAGCCAAGATTTTTCATCCTGTTCTTTTTCATCCTGGGGATATTTTCTTCCACCTCACTTCTCAGAGCAACATCGCTGGGCTACACCAAGTTACATGGTGTCCTGATTTCATCACATTTCTCTGTGTGGGTGCTGCTCCACAGTCCTTGCTGCCACAGGCCTCAGCTCTACAAACATACTGTCGAATATCCGGAACCCAGGGTTCAGTGCTGCATAATGGTAGCCTGGGGTCTAGTGGAGTGTTAGGGCAGAAATGACTCCATCCTGAGAGCTGCCCAGGTTCAGGGCTCAGAACTGCCCAGGCTCAAGAAAGACGGCAAGAATTAGCCAAACTCCAGAGTCAAAAAGCAAGAGCTTTTTTCTTGAACAAGCACCTGGGCTTTCACAGATGCACACAAAGCCAGATGTCCTGTCATGTGGTCAGCCGCATTTGTGGAAGGCATCCTGAGGTACCTGGGCATGCCGAGTGCAGCTTGCTCCTCAAGGGAAGGGCTTATGGGGAAATTCTAAAAATACCAGAGCACTAGAACAAGGCCAAAATAATTGCATTCCCTAGCTTTTTAAGAGCACTCTCAAGAAACAGCTAGGTCTCTATTTCTGTAAATGCTTTCCCAAATTTCCAGCTTAGATGTCGTACCTTGAGGTCCCAAGCTTCCTCTGTTCACAAGACATGGCTTAGCTCTAGGTTCATTTCTGTCCAATCAGAGGAGCTGAAATCATGTTGTTGTTGTTGTTTTTAATCATTAGGCAGTCTACAGAGACCTGGATTCTATAGATTAGCAGCTGTGTGACCTTGGGCAAGTCACTTCTCTCATCTGAAGAGGAAGGGGGAAATACTAAAATTTGTTGAGTTATTGGGCACTTTAACTTCAGAGACTAACTAAATAGTTTTGAATATTTCTTCTATTCTTTTTACTAAGTGCTTAAATTGAGAAAATATTTGTTGAAATACAAAGAGATTTTTGAAAGACTTTTTTTTTTTTTTTTTGGTCCCTCCGGCAAACCAGCTTTCTTTTTTAACAAAATTTGGAAGGACTGTTCCTTGTGGTATTAACAAAGCCAGTGCCTTACGCACCTGTCACAGAATCCTGTCAGGAATTTGTCATTTTACTCTTTGAGGAATTTTTCAATTCCTCCCAGTGAGATATATGGTGACTTCACCCATCTGAGCTTCTATAGCTTTTTTATATCTTATTTTATTCAAATTCAATTAATTAACATATAGTGTATCATTAGTTTCAGAGGCAGAGGTCAGTGATTCATCTGTTGCTTATAACACCCAGTGCTCATTACATCACGTGCCCTCCTTAATGCCCATCACCCAATTACCCTATCCCCCAACTCCCTTCCCCTCCAGCAACCCTCAGTTTGTTTCCTAGAGTTAAGAGTCTCTTATGGTTTATCTCCCTCTCTATATCTTTGTCCCTAAAATGGAATCTGTAAGTTAGATGTTTCATTGGAAAAAAACAATGAATAGAGTCAAGGGAATGGAGCTCAAGTTCCGACTGTGGAACCAACCAGCTGGACAATAACGTTAGACAATTTACTTTGTCTTCCTGTGTACCACTTTCCTGATATGGAGAATTTGGGAGAGATGATTTATCTTATTCCTAAAATTCTTGTGCAGCTTTAAAAGAGAGAAAGAGAAACTGTCTAAGCCTGCCCTGTACAATACAGTAGCCACTAGGTAGATGAGGCTACTGAGCCCTTGAAATATGGCTAGTTTAAGTCAAAATGTGCCCCCAAAAGACCCAAAATATGTCATTCATAATTTATAATATTGACTACACAGTGAAATGCTAAACATTTTGGATACACTGAGTTGAGTATATTACATTGTAATTCCACTTCTTACTTTTTATTTTCATGTGGCCAGCAGAAAATTTAAAATTACACATGTGGTTCACATTTGTGGCTCCATTATCTTTCTTTTGGGCAGCTCTCCCCCAGACACGCTCCGTCACCCACCTACTAAACAGCCAGCAGCTTGTGAAGAGTTAAGTAGGTCACATTGTTCTAGTTTGAATTTTAAAAAATAAATAAATACCAGGAGGAGGATGCCCAGGGTGCTCCATGTCCCCTCCCCAGGGAAGACTCCGAGGAGTGCTTTGTCCTCTCTGCTCAGGGCCGGCACCATGCAGGTCTGAAGAAGAGCAAGCCTGAGAACGAGAGAAGAGTCCAAACGCACCGGCTTTGTGTGAGAAGAGACAACCAGTCACTGACAGGAGGAAAGAACGTGAACCACTGAAAGGAAACAGGGCAGGGAAGGAAAAAAGAACTGGAGTAGTCTGGAGCTGAAAAGGAGGTTTAGGGGAGCTTGAAGTGGGGAAGAAGACAGAAGGATCTAGAATGCCCAGCAGAGCTCCGCCCCTGGATAAAGCAAGTGTTCTCTCTCCCTTCTCTTCTCCATCCTGTCACTTCTCACTTCATCCCTCCCTTTAAGTCCTGCACTTCTCTTCGCGAGGAGCTTTCACACAGGCCTCTCCTTCAACTGGAATGAGTCTCTGAGGTTGGTAGGATCGTTCTCATTTTACAATCGAGGGAACGAAAACTCAGAGCAGTTATGTCACTCGGCCTAGCACTTATCGTGGAGCCAGGATCTGAATCCATACCTCTGGAGCTCCATGACTAGATCCTTCCCACAAAACCATACCACGTGCACATGTATTTCAGCTGCCTTTCCTAACTAACTGGGGGCAGATTTTAAATTCAGCTAATTCTTGAGTCGCTTTATGAACACAGTTTAGAGGCTATCATACTAAAAACTTTTAAACTGCTTCCTAAAATATGACAGGGCTAATTTTCAAAACTCTTTTTCTTACTGCTAACTAGACACTGTCCAAATATTAATCAGATTTGAATACTTAGGCTAATAAAATAAGTAGGTCTATAGCTCGTTTGAATAGCTCAGCCAAGCCTGTGAAAAAACACAATTTGCTGATAACCCTGTCTGCCTTTCATAAGTAAGAGATGTGGGCAAAAGGCATATTAAAACATTTTAGCCAAAAGAATTAATTTAGTTGATTATGAGAAATCTATTAATACAAATGTGTGAACCCAAACCCTTAAAATCATGGTCACATAACTTCTCTAATTTAGTTTCAACCGGAGTAGCAAAATATTTTTTCCCTTTCACCTTCACGAACCACAGAAGACAAATGAAACACACACATTGTACTTATTTGAAATACAGTTCCACAGGGTTCCATCTGTAATACCCCAAATGCCAGCATTAATCCATCTCTAAATCCGTGAGGCTTTTAGTTCAGACCCCAAGGAAGGCATAAGTAACGCATACAGAAACTGTGCCGGTTCAACACCCACAACAGAAGCCAGAGCCTCCTAAGACTGGATTGGGAATTAGACTTCGAACAAATCTCTAAGTTGAGGATTTAAACCTACACAGGAGCCGGGGTGGGCTTTTTGTTTGTTTGTTTGTTTTGTTTTTTGTTTTTCACGGGGGGGGGGGGATAAGGGGAGGGGAGGTTGTGGTTTTGTGTTTTGTTTTGTTTTTAAGTCTAAGTAATAGAGAACACAACTCTCCAAATCATTTTTTTCATTATTTTATCTCAACCTAGGTTTTTCTTCTATGTTGTAAAATCCTACAAAGAAAGAGGAGCTAAGTATGATCTGCCTCTAGGAAACCCAAGAGTATCTAAATACACCATCCACAGGTGTAGGAGGTGAAAGTTGTTCTCACTGCCTAATAACTTTATTGGCAAAATAATTCTGAGTCGTTTTAAGTAGGATTGCCTCTAGTGCATTTAAGTATAAATATATACTATAGATGAAATTAGGATAGAAGATAGTAATTAGAAGCCACCCCTAACAGAAAATCAATCAGAAATTAAGATAAATTATCTATAAAATATAAATTATAGGAAATGTAATTTGATTTAGAAAATTTCAATGCTCAAGAAACTTTCACAAGTACCTGTATAACATTAACGAAGGCATTTGTGTGCATAAATAAGTTATAGGGAGCTTGAGAGATATAGTTTGCTAGATAGTAGACAATATGGATATATTTTTTTTCCTTTCTGAATCAGGAAATGTATATATATTTTAAACAAACAAAAGTCAAAATTAAATTCAGCACAAAATTTCAGGTGCATCTCATCTTTTATCACAGATAGACTCTTAAAATTTTGTCTATGAATTATATTTATGTGAATGAAGTGTGTTAAATGGTCCTAAGTCTGATCACCATTTAAAGTACAGTCATCTGGTAAACCAAAGTATGATCATCTGGTGAGTCCTTTGTTAAAAACAATTAACTACTTTCTTATTTGTCATGTTTTAAATTTTTATTTCCACAAATAATTATTGGGCACCCTCCATGTTCCAGGCACCAAATCGATGGCACTGAACAAAGCAGTGTAATAGTTGAGGAACGTGGAGTACACATGCACAAACAAGTGAATAAAATAATTTCATTTAATAAGTATAAAGTGTGCTCAGTGCTACCAAGGAAATAAATTGAATGATGAGGGAAGACTTCCACAAAGCGACATCTAAGCTAATCTCTAAAAGCAAAGGAGGTGCTCATCTGTTAATCAGAAAGAGAAAGAATGTGTGTGTTCTTTGCTGGGGTGTGCTGTGGTAGAGGGAACCATGTCTAAAGGCCTGGGGAGTGAAGAAGGCTGCAGGGTAGTGAGGAAGGAGGCAGCAGGGCAGAGAAGGGGCCACACAGGCTGGGGCTGTGGGAAGGAGGTTGGAGTTTAACCCCAGAAGTGTTTCTGAACCCTGCAGAGAATTGACTGACATGGGAGAGCAGAAGCCAAGCCACATGTCAGGAATGGACTACATAACTGGAAAGATGATTGTAACTGGACTCAGTGGTTGTAGTGGAAATAGAGACAGATGAGTGGACTTGAGGACAGAAGCAACACGGCTGGCTTGGGGACTGGATGCAAGTCTTGATGAAGAAGTTCACATCAAAGATACCTATCCAGATCTTTACATAAACTCTTCTGATTTAATACAAGTGCTGTGTTCTAACCATATGCACCAGTCCATTGCATGTGAAAATGCACTCTGCTTTAATAAGAATTCATTTAAGCTTCTCAAAAACAGAGCCTCAATACCATGTATAACTAAATATCTATAGGAAAAAAAATGTACTGAGCCAAACATGGAAATCGGCAATTTTCTCTTCCCTTTATAATATGTTTAAAGTGAGACTTTCTTTATTTTATTCCGCTTCAAAATCTTTAACAGCTTCCACCTGTTTTGTTGTTTTCTAAAGCTGACTTAAATCCTCACTGGTTAACCTAGAAATGATTCAAGGAAGTAATTTAAGTAGGCCACTGCTTGGAGTAACCTGCCCCAGTCTAAGCTATGAATCCAAATGGCTAGACAGTCGCTGCAGTAATATGAGAGGCCTGGAGTGAACATTTTCACGACATAAAGAAAACAAAAGAGCAAGGTCAGACTCCAACATGCACATACCCATACTGTAAGACCGGTGGCTAAACTACTTACAGGAACTTGAAATGTTGAGATCTAGGAAGGAACAAAAAATGACATTAAAAAATTGCTCAGAATGCTTTGAATTATCAAGTTAATTGGCTTCCATTATTGAGGAATGCTTAGAATTTGAGTTTCCAAAACTTACAAGCCACATGACAAAGCTCATGTAAATCTGTCAATTTCTACTGAGCTTTTGGCTCAAGCTTTCTCCTGTGCTGTAGTTTTCACCAGCACTAGGTCAAGCATCTAGATATGATGGGAGTATAAACTCTAGGTTTTCTCCCAGTATCTTCCAAGCGACTCACCTGAGCACTGGAGCATGGAGAATGGCCAAGAGCAGATGACTGTGATATCCCTTGCAGACAGTCCACAAGGAGACAGATGTCAGTGACCCACTCTGGTGAAGCCAACACCACAAGCAGAGGCAAGCCACTGAGAAAGGTGTCACCAAGAGGGCTTTGCTCTCAGCTCCCACCAGAGACCTGGC
Organism: Mellivora capensis; assembly: GCA_004024625.1. Classification (NCBI taxonomy): domain Eukaryota; kingdom Metazoa; phylum Chordata; class Mammalia; order Carnivora; family Mustelidae; genus Mellivora; species Mellivora capensis. Next base: position 100,154 of record PISX010000518.1, read on the forward strand.
TCACAGTTGCGATTGTGTAGACCCATCTGTAAATTGTATTATTTTCTCCAAATCTGCTCCAGTTGCTCTCTCATCTGCTGAATTTTTAAGGAAGTTTTGTCCCCTGTTTACTCAATTTTTACTGAACTTTTATACACACAAAGTAAGATTGTTCTTTGACTGGAATGATCATTGCAAATTTTATCTGTAGAAATCTGGGTTGGCTTCATGAAATGCTGAATATCCTATATGGGAAAAGAGATGCCTAGGCAAAAGAGATTCATGCCTGCTTCCCATTTGAAATCATTTCTTCTCCTTCCTTTTAGTTTCTAAATTCCAAAATTTTATTTTTAAGTGCTTTGAAAAGTATTATTTGAAAAAACTAATAGGTAAGGGTGCCTGTCAAGTCTCAGCCTCCTAGATCTTATTCAGTGCAGAGGAGCCTCACTCTCCTCCTAGCCTGTGTTTATTGGTCAGGGTTCTCCAGAAAAACAGAACCAATAGGATGTATATATCTATATATACACAGAGATTAAAAGAAATTGGCTCATGTGATCATGGAAGATGGAAAGTCCAAATCTGCAGTGTGGGTCAGTAGGCTCAAGATCCAGGACAGTCAATGTTGCAGAGGTAGTCTGAAGACAGTCTTACTCAGGGAAGCCAGTCTTTGTGTTCTATTCAGGCCTTCAACTGATAGCACAAGGCCCACCCCATTATGGATAATAATGTTTTACCCTACAGATTAAAATGTTAACCTCACCCAAAATACCCTGGCAGAAACACTCAGCATAGTGTTTGACCAAATATCTGGTCACCCCATGGCCTAATGAAACTGACATATAAAATTAACCATCAGATCTTGCCATGCACAATCTCTCCTTCCTACAAGCACAAAGTCCTAGAATGAAAGAGCTAGGCCTCAAATTTCAAGGGCCACTAGGACCCCATGGACAATGTACCTTAGTAGCAGAAACACAAGTGGGCTTTGATATCAAATATAACCAGGTTCAAATCCTCTATTCAGCAATATGGTTTGAGGATCTTGAGGAATTTATCTGACTCCTCAGAATCTCAGTTCAGCTCTTGGTGGAATAGAGAGGACAGTTCTTCTCTCCTGTGTTTATGATGAGGAATCAACTAAATAATATCCCCCAAAGTTCCTGGCACATGATAGGCTGCCAATGAATCTCATCAGAGCAGGAGTCCCAGCTGCATTGCTCGCTACTGACATTCAGCTGTGTCTGGCTGCCTGGTAGGGTGGGTCTGCCAGGAGCTTGTTTGCTTCAGGAACTGAAGAGCCTCATGGGAAAGAACTCATACAGAACGAGACTGTCAGACAAGCTTGGCCCGAGAAGAAAAAGCCTTAGTTAGCTGGGGAAAGGCTGGCTTTGACTCTCTGGTGCCACGTCCCTCCCCTTACCCAGCCCCTTTCCCATGGATTCATATCAGAGGCTGGGGGAGAAAGGAGACTCTGAGCAAAAACAAAGAGAGTTATTTTTGCTAAAACCATCTGGCTCACCCTCTTGTATTTCCTTCACTCATCTTCCACACACTCATGATCACTGAGAATTCTGGCTGGTCCAACTACCCTGGGATTCTCTCTTCCTTTAGATTGGAGGGTTTGGCTTGCTAAACCCAACTCCAGAGTCTCGGTACCTGAATTCTCTGTTTGGGTTGCTTGAATGAAGTAAGCTCCTGGCTTCCTTCCAGTCTATTCTGCATTCTTTGAATAGATTACCACATACATGGACATCCAAGGGGACATAGCTCTTCTAACCAAAATAGGAAAGTCTACTTCCTGACTAGCAACTTAATAAGGCAAGCCACCTGTTACATTAGCAGGTACATTACATGGTGGGTCACTATGCCAGTTTACCCCCTTACTACCCCTCCAAACAAGGAAACTGAACTCAGAATCAGGGCAGCATCAGGAATTCACCCTGGGAACTGACCCAGACATAATTGGAAATACACTACAGAGTTGGTTCAGCTTTACTGACTGGAAATAGCCAAACCTGGTACACCCAGAAGTAGATCTTATCCTTTCAACACTAAGGCTACCTTTGTTCTTCTTGTCCACATTCCCCACCCTGTACTGGCCAGTATCTTTCAGTAGATAAAGACATTTCTGCTTCTCATCCTCACCAAATCTAGCTCTTCTAGACTAGTGTTGACCAACAGAATGTTCTGCAACATCTGCGTTACCTGGTGTGACAACTATGCATGGCTGCTGAGCACTTGAACTGTGCTAGTAGGACTTAACAAATAGAATTTTTAATGTTATTTAAGTTTTTTTTAATAATAAGTTGAAATTGCCCCCGATAACTAGTGACTACCATATTTGTGTCGTGCGTATGTAGATAATCACTCCTCATCCATGTGAGACTCCTTTTTGTCATTTAATAGACATGTAACCCTGTTTTCAGGGCCCAGGATCCCAGCTATGTGGCTCTGTTCTGTGAGTCTCAAAGTCTAAAAATTTGAATTCCTCAACGAAGGAGTTAATAGACAATAATTTCTGGTGGAAATAGCTCCATTCAATAGCTCCATTCAACCCTCAAACAATCCTGAGGAGGCTAGTTAAAAATTTAGTCATAGGCAAGTTGCTTCATGGTTCATCACTGGCAAGCCCTAACAATAGAAATCCAAAGACTGAACACCAGTTTTGTTGTCTCTCCAATTCCTAAAGACCGTCTGAGCTCCCTTGGTTCCCCAAGTTGCTCCCAACGGACCTTCTATCATCTACCCTGTCTGCAAGCTTGGTCATGCCCTCCCCTCAGTAGACTTCAGGACTACTCTTCTAATCCCTGAAGGCCAGAAGTATATTCATAGAATAAAAAATTTCCCAGAAGTATTTTAAAATTTTTTTAAATTTTTAAATTTTTTTCATTGATTTCTTATTCTAAACAGGGCCATATGTATATACATATGGTTCTCAGAAGCTCCCCCTGGTGAACAAAACTAAATGGCCTTCAAAATCTATTCTCAATTTTTGGAGTATGTAAGACCCAGGAAAGTCATAGGTGCCACAATATTGTCATTGTCACAATAGGTCTCAGGTAGGTCACAGAAGTCGGCATTTTTACAAGCAACCCAAGGAATACTGACACAGTTAATTCTTGGAACTTACTTTCAGAAAATCTGAACTAGAAAAAATGACTTAAGTTTCTCAACTATATCTGTGGGCACAGAACAAGAAATTGATAGCCACGTTAAGCACAAAATTTAAAAATGCAACCTATAGCACCTTCCAATAAACAAGGGCATAGTCCATGGTCTTTAATTTTCTCCTGAAACTTCCAGATCACTTACAACCTGCAGCAATCTGTTTGTATCTTTCCCAGAAATCGAAATCGCCAGCCCCCTCGAACCTACCGCAGGGATCATTACATTCAAAACAATGCCATCAACTCACTTGCCTGGTCACCCCCCTGCCTAGTGTCATTCGCAGGGCCCAGCATGCACAGGCACAAGTCATTGCTTCTCAGACCATGTCTACACCCATTCGGGTGGGGGCTTTCAAACAGCCTGGGACACTTCATGCCCTACCGCTTTCTTACATCCAAGGGTCCCATGCTTCATTCTTCTGTATAGACTATGACTCTATTGCAGCTACTAACCTTGAGTTGTTAAAGTTCTGACATATAATAACAAGGTCCTTGATGGCAGCAAGCCTGTGACAGGTAAGAAAAGCTTATACATTGAGAGTAAGATTAGAAAGTTCAGGGGCTACTGAAACTTCCATTTCTGCCCAAGGCTCCCAAACATTTCCTTGCTTCTAGAACAAATTATTTTTGCTCTCTGGGGACAAATCCATTTGACATGTATCTGTCACCTACAAATCAGTGGACAAACCAAGCACACTAATAGGGTTTTAGAACCTCTAGAATTTAGGCTACCTTGGGCAGGAGTTATGATAGGTATTTAGGGACAGGAGAGGAGAGAGAGGAAAATAGGAAGAGGTACCTAGTTCCTCAGAGCAGGGACTAGGGTAACTGACCCAATTGCAGCCACAAACTTGGAGGAGGGGGGGTTGGGAGGGAGGGGTAGATAAGAAGATCCAAAGGGACAAGATCCAGTGTTTGAATATCAGGTTGTTTGAAAGGCACAACAGTGCAAGAACCAGGTGGCAGCAGTCATCCTCGGGAATGCATGTACATGAGGACCCAATAAATATCAGAGTCGAATGGCATTTTAGAATACAGTAAAGTTCAGGCATGGTTTGAAGTCAGGAGGTAAAATTAGGGTTCAGAAACTCCAGTTGGGGCAGGTAGACAACAACAACCAGCCAATCAGAAATGCCACGGAAGAGGGTATCACACGAAGTGTGGTGACTCCAATGACGCGGTCCCTCGGAGCTTAGTGCAGGTGGTGAGCAGATTACAGCTGTGCATCAGGCGCCAAAAATGATTGGTCTGAGAGCTAAGTCACAGCCATGTCAGTGAGCCTCAACTGAGGAAATAGCTCAATTCTTAACCCACAGTCTGGACTGGAGGTCGTGGCAGGGAGGGTGACAATCACCAAAATATTCCTTTGTGCTTTCCGAATTAGTACAGGAATGGACACCACCCAAGTAAGACTAGCAGTGGCCTCATGCCATTTGGGCTATTCACTCATCAAGAGGACAGAACCATACCTCTTGATACTTGGACTCTGCCACAACACAGGGTGCATTCTAAAATACACCAGCCCCGCCAGGGTCAGGCTCCACACCCAGATTTGCTATCTTTCCCACATATCACCAGCCCAAAGAGAATCTTCATCAGGAATCAAGAGGGCCCAGGCTGATGTGCTGGCAGGATGGTCACAGTGCTCCACATTCAATTCATACCTTCCAAGGGTCCCATCTTTCTCCTCCTTTCCACTTACTCACCTCCACTGGATGTGAGAGTACCATCAAAAGAGGACTATTGGAGTCTAGCATAGCTAGCCAACATTTTGGAGGTGAAAATAAAAGTCCTTATTAAAAGTATATCAGATAGAGGGAGGAGCAAGGTAGCAGAGTAGGAGCCCTAATATTGGGTCCCAGGACTTCAGCTAGATAGTTATCAAACCATTCTGAACACCTACAAACACAACAGGAGATGAAAGAGAAGAGCAGCAATTCTAGGAAGAGAAAAATGACCACTTTCTGGAAGGTAGGACGTGCAGAGAAGTGAATCCAAGGCAATGTACAGGAAGATAGACCTTGAGGGGAGGGGTCAGCTCCAGGCAAGCAGTGGAGCAGTGGAGCACAAAATTGTAACTTTTAGTAGTCTGCTCCACTGAGGGACCTCACTCCAGAGGCTAAGTGGGAAATGGAGCCCTTGCTGAGACAGTCTGGTCTCAGGACCTGTGGGGTCACTAAAAGATGGGGGTGCCTGAGTGTGGCAGAGCCCTCAGGTATCAGAGCAAGGAAGTCAGCTGCAGAGACAGAACTGAGGAGTCGGCTTTCAGCTCAGGGTGACCTTAAACCATGATCTGAGACACTGTCAGGCCACTCCTCTTCGGGCAGGGACCCAACAAGCAGCAGATCCAGAGAGACTCACCTTTCTTCTCTGGGAGGAGCGGCCCAGGAGCGTGCTGCAGGAATCTGCTGGGTGTGGAAATGCCAAATGGGGCTGGGCACCAGAGATAGAAATGCTGGGTCACAGTCAGGGTAAGCACGGAGTGTGGCCAGAGACCAGGGAGATGGGACTGATTGACAACTTTTCTCTGAGGGCACACTGAGGAGAGGGGCCCTGAGCTCTCAGGTCCTCCAAGGCCAGGGCCAGAGATTAGGAGGCCGCCATTTTCATTCCCATCCTTCAAGGCTGTACAGAAAGCACTCAGGAAAAAAAAGCTACCGAGAGCAAAAACAAGCAGATTACTTAACCTGGCCCCTGGTAAGAGCGGTGCAATTCTGCCTTGGGCAAAGACATTTGAGAATCACTGCAACAGGCCCCTCTCCCAGAAGATCAGTAGGAACATCCAGCCAAAACCAAGTTCATTCATCAATGTGGAACTCCAGAGCTAGAGGAATGCAACACATAAAATTCATGGCTTTTGTTCCCATGATTCTTTAGTCTTTGAAAGTTAAATTTTTAAATTATTTTTCTTATTTCATTTTAAAAATTTTTCCTCTTTCCTATTTTAATTTTTAAACTACTTTATCTTAACAATACCTTTTCAAAAACTTTTTTATTTTCATTGTTGTAGTCATATTCTATCCCTTCAATGTATTTAGTGTTATTTTTGGTATACATATAGGTCTTAATTTCTTTAAAATTTTGGGATACAGTTTTTCTAACAGATCAAAATATACCCTAAATCTAGTTCATGGCTTTGTTCTAGTCTCCAGCCTGATCACATTCTTTCCTTTTATTTTTTACTTTTTTCTTTTTTTAACCAAATTCTTAACAACTCCTTCTTTAGAATCTTTTTTAATTTTCATCTTTACAGTCATATGCCATCCCTTCATCCTATTTACCCTTATTTTTGTGTGTATATATATATATAAGTTTTTCTTTCTTTAAAATTTTGGAAGGCAGTTTCTTCTAACAGACCAAAATACACCCAAAATCAAGTGTGTGGCTCTGTTCTATTCACCAGCCTAATAAATAAATAAATATATATACACACACACACACACACACACACACACACACACATATTTTTCCCCCTCCTTTCTTCTACCCCTCCTGCCCCCACCATTTTCAAGTCTCTTCTGATTTGGTTAGTGTATATTTTTCTGGAGTCATTGCTACCCTTTCAGTATTTTGTTTTCTCATTCCTCTATTCTTATCAGGTTAAAATGACAAGGTGTAAAAACTCACCTCAAAAAAAGAACAGGAGGCAGTAGTGATGGCTAGGGACCTAATCAATATGGGTGATAGTAAGATGTCAGATCTAGATCTAGAGTTCAGAATGACAATTATCAAAGAGCTAGCTGGGCTCAAAAAAGCATGGAAGATACTAGAGAATCCCTCTCTGGAGAAATAAAATCCCTTTCTGGAGAAAGAAAAGAACTAAAATCTAACCAAGTTGAAGTCAAAAAAGCTACTAATGAGGTGCAATAAAAAATGGAGGATCTTAGTGCTAGGATAAATGAGGCAGAAGAGAGCATTAGTGATATAGAAGACCAAATGATGGAGAATAAAGAAGCTGAAAAAGAGAGAGAGAAAAAACTACTGCACCAAGAGGGGAGAATTTGAAAGATAAGTGATACCATAAGATGAAACAATATTATAATAATTGAGATCCCAGAAGAAGAAGAAAGAGAGGGGCAAAGGTATTTTGAAGCAAATTACAGTAGAGTATTTCCCTATTTGGTAAAGGGAACAAGCATCAGAATCCAGGAGGCCCAGATAATCCCCCTCAAATCAATAAAAATAGATCCACACGTTGTCATCTAATAATAAAACTTGCAAGTCTTAGTGACAAAGAGAAAATCCTGAAAGCAGCTCAGGACAAGAAGTCTGTAACATACAATGATAGAAATATTAGATTGGCAGCAGACTTATCTACAGAGACCTGGCAGGCCAGAAAGAACTGGCATGATATATTCAAAGCACTAAATGAGAAAAATATGCAGCCAAGAATACAATGTGCAGCTAGGCTGTGACTGAAAATAGGAGAGATAAAAAGCTTCCAGGACAAACAAAAATTAAAAGAATTTGCAAACACCAAACCAGCCGTACAGGAAATACTGAAAGGGGTCCTCTAAGCAAAGAGAGACCCTAAAAATAGTAGATCAGAAAGGAACAGAGACAACCTACAGTAATAGTCACGTTACAGGCAATACAATGGCAATCAATTCATATCTCTCAATAGTTACTTGAATGTAAATGGGCTAAATGTCCCAATCAAAAGACACAGGGTATCGGAATGGATAAAAAAACAAGACCGATCAATATACTGTCTTCAAGAGACTCATTTTAGACCCAAAGACACTTCCATATTTAAAGTGAAGGTTGGAAAACAATTTACCATGCAAATGGACATCAAAAGAAAGCTGGGGTGGTAATCCTTATATCAGATAAATCAGATTTTAGGCCAAAGACTACAATAAGAGATGAGGAAGGACACTATATCATACTCAAAGGGTCTGTCCAAACAAGAAGATCTAAAAATTTTAAGTATCTATGTCCCTAACATGGGAGCAGCCAATTATATGAACCAATTAATAACAAAATCAAAGAAACACATCAACAACAATACAATAATAGTCAGGGACTTTAACACCCCACTCACTGAAATGGACAGGTCATCTAAGCAAAAGATAAACAAGAAAATAAAGGCTTTAAATGACACACTGAACCAGATGGACAATACAGATATATTCAGAACATTCCATCTCAAAGCAACAGAATACACATTCTTCTCTACTGAACATGGAACATTCTCCAGAATAGATCACATCCTGGGTCACAAATCAGGTCTCAACTGGTACCAAACGATAGGGATCATTCCCTGCATATTTTTAGACCACAAGGATTTGAAGCTAGACCTCAACCACAAGAGGAAAGTTGGAAGAACTCAAACACATGGACGCTAAAGAGCAACCTACTGAAGAATGAATGGGTCAACCAGGAAATTAAAGAAGAATTAAAATAACTCATGGAAACAAATGAAAATGAAAGCACAACTGTTCAACATCTGTGGGACACAGCAAAGGCAGTCCTGAGAGGAAAGTATATAGCGGTACAAGCCTTTCTCAAGAAACAAGAAAGGTCTCGAGTACACAACCTAACCCTACACCTAAAGGAGCTGGAGAAAGAACAACAAAGAAAGCCCAAACCCAGCAGGAGAAGAGAAATAATAAAGATCAGAGCAGAAATCAATGAAGTAGAAATCAAAAGAACAGTAGAACAAGTCAAAAAACCAGGAGCTTTTTCTTTCAAAGAATTAATAAGATTGATAAAACCCTGGCCAGACTTATAAAAGAGAAAAGAGAAAGGATGCAAATTAATAAAATCATGAATGAAAGAGGAGATATCACAACCATCACCAAAGAAATACAAACAATTCTAAGAACATAATATGAGCAACCACACGCCAGCAAATTTGACAATCTGGAAAAAGTGGATGCATTCCTAGAGACATATAAACTACCAAAATTGAACCAGGAAGATATAAGAAACCTGAACAGACCCATAATCAGTGGAGATTGAAGCAGTCTTCAAAAATCTCCCAACAAGAGCCCAGGGCCAGATGGCTTCCTGGGGGAATTCTACCAAATATTTAAAGAAGAATTAATACCTATTCTCCTGAAACTGTTCCAAAAAATAGAAATGGAAGGAAAAGTTCCAAACTCATTTTATGAGGTCAGCATTACTTTGATCCCAAAACCAGACAAAGACCCCATCAAAAAGGAAAATTACAGACCAATATCCTTGATGAACACAGATGCAACAATTCTCATCAAAACACTAGCCAATAGGATCCAACAATGCTTTAAAAGAATTATTCACACAACCAGGTGGGATTTATTCCTGGGCTGCAAGTTTGGTTCAACATCCACAAATCAATCAATGTGATACAATACATTAATAAAAGAAAGAAGAACCATATGACACTCTCAATAGATGCCAAAAAAGCATTTGACAAAGTACACATCCTTTCTTGATCAACACTCTTCAAAGTGTAGGGATAGAGGGTACATACCTCAATACCATCAAAGCCATCTATGAAAAACTCACAGTGACTATCATTCTCAATGGGGAAAACCTGAGAGCGTTTCCCTTAAGGTCAGGAACATGACAGGGCTGTCCACCATCACCACTGCTATTCAACATAGTACTAAAAGTCCTAGCCTCAGCAATCAGAAAACAATAAGAAATAAAAGGCATCCGAATCGGCAAAGAAGAAGTCGAACTCTCACTCTTCGCAGATGATATGATACTTTATGTGCAAAACCCAAAAGACTCCACTCCAAAACTGCTAGAACTCATACAGGAATTCAGCAAGTGCCAAGTGACAAAATCAAGGAACAGAAATCCGTTGCATTTCTATATACCAACAGCAAGACAGAAGAAAAAGAAATTAAGGAGTTGATCCTATTTACAATTGCACTCAATCCATAAGATATCTAGGAATAAACCTAAACAAAGAGGCAAAGAATCTGTACTCAGAAAACTGTAAAGTACTCAGGAAAGAAATGGAGGAAGACACAAGGAAATGAAAAAACATTCTATGCTCAAGGATTGGAAGAAAAAATATTGTGAAAATGTCTATGCTACCTAAAGCAATCTACACATTTAATGCAATCCCTACCAAAATACCATCTTTTTTTTTTTCAAAGAAATGGAACAATTAATCCTAAAGTTTATGTGCAACCAGAAAAGGCCCCTGAATAGCCAGAGGAATGTTGAAAAGGAAAACCAAACTTGGCGGCATCACAATTCCAGACTTCAAGCTCTATTACAAAGCTGTAATCATCAAGACAGCATGGTACTGGCACAAAAACAGACACATAGATCAATGAAACAGAATAGAGAGCCCAGAAATGGACCCTCAACTCTATGGTCAACTAATCTTCAACACAGCAGGAAAAATGGAAAAAATGTCAAATGGAAAAAAGACAGTCTCTTCAATAAATGGTGTTGGGAAAATTCTACAGCCACATGCAGAAGAATGAAACTGGGCCTTTTCCTTACACCACACACACAGAAATAACTCAAAATGGGTGAAAGACCTCAATGTGAGATGAATCCATCAAAATCCTTGAGGAGAACACAGGCAGCAACCTCTTCAACCTCAGCCACAGCAACTTCTTCCTAGAAACATCGCCAAAGGCAAGGGAAGAAAGGGTAAAAATGAACTATTGGGACTTCATTAAGATCAAAAGCTTTTGCACAGCAAAGGAAAAAGTCAAAAAAACCAAAAGACAACTGACAGAATTGGAGAAGATATTGCAAATGACATATCAGATAAAGGGCTAATATCCAAAAATCTATAAAGAACTTCTCAAACTCAACACCCAAAGAAAAAATAATCCAATCGAGAAATGGGCAGAAGACATGAACAGACATTTCTGCAAAGAAGACATACAGATGGCCAACAGACACATGAAAAAGTGCTCCACATCACTCAGCATCAGGGAAATACAAATCAAAACCACAGTGAGATACCACCTCACACCTGTCAGAATGGCTAAAATTAACAAGACAGGAAATGACAGGTGCTGGTGAGGATTCAGAGAAAGGGGAACCCTCCTACACTGTTGGTGGGAATGCAAGCTGGTGCAGCCTCTTTGGAGAACAGCACGGAGGTTCCTCCAAAATTTGAAAATAGAACTGTGCTACAACCCAACAATTGCACTACTGGGTATTTACCCTAAAGATACAAATGTAGTGATCCGAAGGGGCACGTGCACCCAAATGTTTATAGCAGCAATGTTCACAATAACCAAACTATGGAAAGAACCTAGATGTCCATCAACAGATGAATGGATAAAGAAGAGGTGGTATATATATACAATGGAATACTATGCAGCCATCATAAACCCAAAATCTTGCCATTTGCAATGATGTAGATGGAACTAGAGGGTATTATGCTATTGAAATAAGTCAGAGAAAGACAATTATCATATGAGCCCTCTGATATGAGGAATTTGAGATGCAGGGTGAGGGGTCATGTGGTCAGGGAGGAAAAAATGAAACAAGAAAGGATTGGGGAAAGAGACAAACCATAAGAGACTCTTAATCTCAGGAAACAAACTGACGGTTTCTGTGGGCGGGGGCGGGATACGGTGGCTGGGTTATGGAATTGGAGAGGGTATGTGCTATAGTGAGTGCTGTGAATTGTGTAAGACCAACAATTCACAACTGTACTCCTAAAGCAAATAATACATTATTTGCTAATTAAAAAAAATAAGTATATCAATGCCAACCAAATAGTAAATAAAATAAAAGGTGTAATATCACCAAGGAAAAAAAATACTTTTTATATTTTGCAGATGTAAATTTTTCACACTTTTAACCCAAAAACAACCAAAAAAAAAGGTAAGACAACAATAAAATGGAGCAAATGATACTGGCAGTATGTGAGCCAAAAATCTGTTCAATCCAAAAGATTTTTTTACTCAATATAAATAGGCCTTGATTTGCATGTATTTATTACTCCTAATTGTCTTTTCTTTTTTTTATTACTCCTAATTTTCAAGCACATTGGAGGTCAATTAAGAAATTGATAAACCTCTCTCCTGATAAGATTAGAGTAATACATTAACATACCATTAATATGTTCAGCAGAAAATAGAACTCAGTAATTATTGCTAAAGGTAAATGACCATGACCAGATGGAAGGCTAATGAAAAAATTGTCCTTCTTTTCACACCTCAAATCATGGATGAAATGGAATCTTCATCTGCAGTGTAACAGGCACACATTAAAATGTTTCATACTTGAATAGTAACACCTGTCAAACTCAGGAAAGGGCTTTCTACTGTTTATTCATTCAAGCTTCATAACTTATACTGGATTCAATCAACTAATAGTGTATTTATTAAGTATCCAAAAAAAGTTATTGAAAGGATATACATATTACCTACAAGAGCTGACCAATCAACACCTTCAAAATTTAAACTGATTAAAGAGTATTAGAATAGGTTTGGAGAAAAAAAAAAATCTCTACACAAAACTTTCATTTTGATCACATTGTATGTCAAGAATTCTGGGAAGAGTAAATCATGCCCCTTCCCATCAGTAGAGAAACTGCAACTCTGGCTTTGAACAGAACTAAAGGAACCCATCTTTCAATCATCCTTTCATTTGGCAAATTTTTGTTGAGCATCTACCAAATAGAGATTCCAGTGAATTCCATAAATTCATCTACAAGTGGGAAGAGATGTCCCCATACTTGCTACGTGTCATTCTCCAATTATCAGCTGACCCATTGAGAGGTATAACATAGAAACCAGGAGTAGGCTGTGGTAAAGAAGAAGAGTGAGAACAGAATGTATATGTTTTAAGGTTAAATTCATGGGCAGACAATCTAAAGAGCTTTTGAAGTCGTACATTGATAACACATGCTCTTGGATTTGTGGAAGGTTTTAAACTGAGCAGTAATGTAATTTTTCTTTTTTTCTTTTTTTTAGACTATTTCAAGATAGGATTGGGGTCTGGATCAAACCTGGCAGCAAGTGGGTCAATAATGAACTGCTGTTGTGATCAAGAGAAAAATATCAAGCAGTTTGGTCTGTAACAGGAGTGGTGGGATTATCCAAACATGAAAAGATTTGAGCAATAGTTAAGAGTTAGTCTCCACTGGACTAAGTGATTTGGTGGCTGGAAGAGATGATGAGAGAGAGAGAGCCAGGATAATGTTTCATATGCTCTCCCCAGACCCTAATTTTCTCATCTATAAAATGGATTTATTATCATAATGATATTTACAATGCCGGATTGTTATAGGAATGAAATTAAAAAAATGAAAGTAGAATCACTTTGTAAACTGCAAAACTACATATTGATGATGGTTAAAAATAACAACAACAAAAGGACTTTAGGGGAAGACATTCTCATTTTTGAATTTCAATGTTTTTCCATCTACAGAAATGGAACAGTGACGTTGCTTTCCAGCTCTAATGTTCTCTGACTCCGACAATTTTCTTGACAAGGCAGAATAATTCATTCAATTCCTTGAGATGAGACGGAAAGACAAACCAGTAACCAACACTACTTATTTCAATAAAGATGAGCCTTTGATTCTGCTCTGTGCCCTTTTAATGTGGCAGGCAGGCATTAATCCATACAAGGAAACCACTGTACATGTTCTGTCCAAGCCAGGGCCAGACATGAGAATGTGATCAAGACATAATTTGTAGGATGAGACACCTATAGGCTAAGATGTCTTTGTATTGCTTAGATAGAATAGATGCTTTGTACCTCCTAAATAAACTTTCTTCCCTCTGCCTTACAAAATGAAGCGAAGCCAGCCTTCCTTACAATCCCTCAGATAAATGCTCTACTGCTTCCCAGAGTTCTAACCTCCTTTCTTTCTCTAGACTTATTTATATCTGCCTTACTTCCCAATGATGGCACTGGGATCCACTCCTAAATTAATAAATTTCAACAGATGAATGGAAAGCCAAATTCACTGATTATATGCTTAAGTAGCTATAGTCATTATCATTGTAATTGGTCAACTTTGACCAACTAATCCCTCATTGATTTATCCAGAGAGAATAAACAGAAAAAAAAAAAAAAGTTCACTACTCTCAACTTATAAATAATTCTACAGTAATTTGGAAACAGAGAATATTCCAGTTGCTGCCATGCCTCCCCTTTCAACTGTGGGCTGGTCTTAAACCTTGCAGGATCCCTCATCTCTTTGAACTTACCTTCTCATCCAGTTTTTATTTAAGAAAATAAAATACATAAAATATTACATTTATTTGGCATTTTTCTACAGGGACAACTACTTAAAGTTACTGTGAAGGGGGGAATTACAAGTCTCTGGACATTCCTTCTGGCTGAAAACCGTAATTGTCTGCATTCAAAATCACTCTTCAAAGCATTAGTTTCACACTTTGATTTCAGCTCAGGTTTAAAAACCACCAACCATTCTTTCCTTTGCAACTGTTTTTTGGTTACTAGCTGTAGTGAAAAAAGGTACAATCCATAAGGGATAAGAAAAAACTTTTTAACATAGTTCTGCTTGGAAAAATAGGAGAAGAGAAAAATCTTAAAGAAAACAAATTGGTAATCCAGCCAACCAGGGTAATTCAGAGAGAGAGATGTTTAAAGATATATATAAAAACAGAATTGAGGGAAGTGACTATTCTAATCTTGTCCTAGTTTTTTTTTTTTCTGTTTTGTTTTGTTTTAAGGATAATATCCGTTCCAATTTTTTTCCAAGTATAGCGTCCCTTATTGTTTCTAGCTCATTAACTTTCCTCTGTCTCTCCCAGAACAACACATTTCACCACTGTTTTGCATATGGGAAGCATAAACAAAAGCATGACATTTTAAGGCATGATCCCATGGGGCCTTCGAGAAGTTTATGTTTCACTGGAAACTCTGAGACTCTTTTGCCTAGCTACGGAGAACATCTGCTTCCTCTTAGCGACTTTAAATACACTTTGATCCTGACGTCTTTCAATATCACCCACACAATGTATTTGAGGTTTTCCTGAGTAAACTGGGGAGAGCAGAGTGATATTTGAGATGGGGGCAAAGTGCCACTTTCCAGGAGATATGCAACTAATGCTTTTGCTCAGGAATAAAAAACAACAGTTTTAGTGCTCCCTATTCTTGATTCTTCCTTAGAAACCTCCTTCTGCAATAACACTCAGCATCTATGTAGCATTTTTTAAAACATTAAACAAATTACTCTTCAACCAACCCTTTTTCAGGAAGTCAATTAGATAGAGTATAATTTGTAGATGGAAAACCAAGAAATGAGCAGGCTTAATTAGAATTCAGATGTATACTCCATGTTTCCCATTATCTCTCTCCCCAGACCACCAAGAGCTTCCATATGTCAGCATGATTTTAGTGAAGATCATCTAGTAACATTACTTTGTGATAATTGTCTATTTTGAATTTGAAATGTTCCACCAAATGCATCACTTTGGGTTCCTTTATTTATCCGTTCCAGGAGCACCTACTGAGTGCAAAGTAATCTTTTAGACATTATAGTTAATTTTTATTAAATTAAGTCATCTAGCTCAAGGATCAGGAAACTAGGGACTGTACCTAGGCTCTATTTTTGTAAATAAAGTTTTATTGGAAGATAGCCACACCCATTTGTTCAGATACTGTCTAGGGCTGCTTTTGAACTATAACCACAGAGGGGAAATGGAGGCTTGCAAGAGTCCATATGACTCACCAGCTCAAAGTATTTACCATGAAGTCCTTTACAGAGTAAGTCTTCCAACTCTGTTCTAGCTCAGTGGTTTCTAAACACTTTGTCTAGCTGCAGGTGGATCTGCTGAGAATATGGTCCAAGGCCAGATTCCGATTCAGTAAGTTGGTAGTAGTGGCTTATAAGAATCTATATTCTAAAAAAACCCATTAGGGGAATTACATAGTATAATTCCATTTGAGAATTGCTGTTTGAGGTGATAGAGTTGAGGGGCATTCAAGAGACAGAATTTTTTTTAAATGGTAAGATTGTCTATGGGATGAGATTAAGGAAAAGTTTCTTGGAGATGGTAATTATCTGCAAATTTTGATGGATCTGGACTGTAGAGAGAAAACCCAAGACTTATTACAGGAAGTAAAGAGAATGATACGAGCAAGGGAACAGATCTAATAGAAGACAGGGAATCACTGAAGAGTTTTGAAAGATTTCATTTGTATGGAGTTGGTGATCAGAGCAAGAGATGCCCTTTAAGGCTTATTGAGAAGCACTTTCAATCCAACAAATAGTTCAAGATCCACAACCTGCAGTAGAGCTGAGCCAGCCAAGCTGTGTATTCCAATTTCTTCAATGAACAATGGAGGACATTTTCAACATGGCGGCTTAGGGTCTGGGTCAGAATTAAATCAGGGTCCACTTCAGGGTTTGCACAACGTCCACAAAATTTAACATGCATCAGCAACACTTAGCAGGCATGTTAAAACTCAGAAAACTTGGTTTCACCTCCAGAGTTTCTGATTCAGTAAGTCTGCAGCAGGGCCTGAGAATCTGTATTTCTAATGGCTCCCCAGGTGATGCTAATAGTACTGGTCCAGGGACTACCTTTTGAGAACCACCACTCTAACCAAAGGAAACAAAGGGCTGGAAAAGAGTCATAAAGCATGCCCATAAATAGGCTTTGTCCTGTTGAAGGCCACTCAGTTCTACAGCTGATGAACTAAGACAAACACATGACTGTCCTTCAGGCTTGAACTTTTAAAGGTCATTACCAGTTTGGATGAAAACCAGATTGAAATCACAAAACCATAAATAATAATAGAATTAATAATAAAGTAGGCCTTAGAGATCATTTAGTTCAACCTTTTATCTTGTAGACCAGATGGAGAAACTGAAAATCAGAGAGATTATATGGCTTACCTACATTCAGTTCCTAATAGCAACCTAAGAGTTTTGTTCTTCAAGAGGAACTTCCATAATAAAAATGAGCAATATTTAATGTTAAGAAACTAAACCAGGACTTAGTCTATGTACCCTAAGTTTACTAAACAGCTTATAGATGGCAACCGAATAAACTTTCTTCCTAGTAATCATTCCAAAAATGAAAGCCTCATTGAAGGAAGGCCCACATTTATAATAATGGAGCCCCTCCAAAAAAAAAAAAAGAAAAGAAAAAAGAAAAGAAAAGAAAAGAAAGAAAGAAAAGAAAAGAAAGAAAAAAAAGTTAATCAAGATTAGAAATCGATTCTGGGGGCACTTGGGTGGCTCAGTGGGTTAAGCCTCTGCCTTCGGCTCAGGTCGTTATCCCAGGGTCCTGGGATCCCCGCATCAGGCTCTCTCCACAGCGGGGAGCCTGCTTCCCCCTCTCTCTCTGCCTGCCTCTCTGCCTACTTGTGATCTCTCTCTCTCTGTCAAATAAATAAATAAAATCTTAAAAAAAAAATCGATTCTGGCTCTAGAGTAATGGGTCCAAAACTTATTACTATGTCACTTCCTGTCTTTAAAAGGCAAACCATCACATTACTAATATTGGCTACATTTTATTCAGTTCTGGACTGTTTCACTGAAGTGCAAGTGCAAGGAAGTTGCAAGGAAGTGCAAGTGCAAGGAAGTTGCAAGTGCAAGGAAGTTGAAGCTTGATTCAGGTTCAAGTCCTAGTCCCTGATCATGGATAAATGACAGGTCAGGTAACAGCTGTAATTGATTGAGAGTGACATCTAAGCAAAGATGCTTTTAGCTACCTCTGGGCTCTCAGGACACTTAGAAATAATTCAGGTATGGTTTCTTATCAGCTGGGTATTAGCAGCCTGTAAATATGTATCCCCATTCAGCATAATGGGTTCTGACAGAGTAAAAGCCACCTGGAAAACATTTAAATGTCCTTCTTCCAGGGGTTGTTTAGCTACTTTTTCCCTGAGGGGCAGCCAATCAACAATGCACTATTTCAGTTTGTTAAAATGTAGGATGTGTCAGGCTTTTGTCATTTGCTTTGTTTTCTCTTTGCTTTTGTTTGCTCTCTGTGCTCTTCATTTGTCTTTCAAATATAGACTAAAAAGGATCAGTTTCCTTGTCCAGCCTCATGTCATATGTAGATAAAAATGAGTTAATCTTTAATGAAGCAGAAAGTGAGTTATATAAAGGCAATTTCCTTCCAGGCTTTACATGATGGCTCTTGTTCATTTTATTGGGTTCATCAACCAAATGGTTATTTATTCATATATCCATCCAGCACAGATCGAACACAGCTACGTGGAAAGCATTTTGACAGATTTGGACCTCCCCACCCCCACCTTGTAATTATTGGAAAAGAAAGAACAAGCAAATACTGCTCCCACACCAGGCACACTCTGAGTCCTAATTCCCCTTTGTTCCATTGTGGCATAATTCCTGCTTTCTGGGTTGATTAATCATTTTACAAACAAGATTCCTCTTCCACCATGTGTGAGGAGATGAAATAAAAAATGTCATCATTTCTTTGGTTGCATACTCCAGATAATATGTAATTTTCTGTCCCTTAGAAGTTACCACATTTTCATTCAGCCCAGTGTTTTGAGGTGTTCTTTCGAAACTCATCCTAAATTTGAATGAGCCAGCATTCCCTCACATCAGGCGTGTGTGTATGTATGTGTATGTGTGTGTGTGTGTGTGTTGACTCTTAAGACTGTATCAGGAGTACCCACCTTTGATGTGGGCTGCTTTCCCTCCACCTAGAATATACTCCAGTTCTACAAAGACTAGAAATCCTTCAAAGACCAATTAAAGTTCAACCTCCTCTATTGGGCTCCCTTGGGAACCCACATTGAACACTCCTTCTCCAAACTCCCAGGACATGTGTTTTTTATACCATGTGTCTTGCATATCAAATTCTGCCTTCCATATGAATTATTGTTTTGAAATCATATACTGTAAGGTCTTTGAATATAAAGAATAATATACACAATTGCCAGTGTATCTCTGAGAGCTTAACAAATTATTAAATGGTCAGATCTGTATGAATGGAAGTTCATCCTTCCATTTGTATGAATGGTAGTTTTAACAACACTGACAGTAATGACCATTGTTAGAGAATATTTATTGGAAATTTTCTCCATCAGAAAGGTGTCCATGGAATCAACTAAAAAGCAAAAAATCAAAACCTTGAGTTACTATAGTTGCTAAGAAAATTGAATTTTCTGAAGTTATTGCAGTTGAGTTTAAAAGGATTGTTTGTTTTTTTTTTTTCTAAGAAGCTTGGAAAACTCATCTAATGTTAAATAACGCAGCCTTGTAGTAAATAGTAGGTTTGTTCTTCAAAGAACTTGAGAAATCTTTGCTAATTAATTAACTCATCAATCACTAGCTAAACTAGCAGGCAGGAAAGGAGGCTGCAAAAAGAAAAGCCAATGGTAGTATCCGCAGCTCTCTAGAAACCAAACCATAATCTAGAGAGTAGAGGGAGGGGTGCTTGTTCCTCTGGTGATGAACGGGGGGCTGGGGTTTTTACTGTGTGTTTGGTGTTGGGGATGGAGATTTGATCTAGCTTTGAGCACAGACAGTGTCTTGCTCAATAGCGCCTGTTCTTAAAAATACCTCACAAGGCCAACTCTTTACACCCTCGCTGTTAGGGTTTTTCATTGCCTCAAGTAGAATGGGAGGCAAACAAAACATTATGTAGTGTCCTTTATGCTGAAACACCAAAATATGCCTCAAGAAACGTGTGGGAGAGAGACGGAGCGAGAGTGGCAGAGTGGATGATGCGAAAGAGCAATTCCCAGTTTTAGTAAATGAACCAAATCCTAGAACTAGAAAGAAAATACTCAAATTGGAAGCTAAAAATGTGAGACCATTTTAAATCTAGGATAATGGCAACTTAAAAGTTGAGGCTTAAGGAAAAACAACAACAACAACAACAACATCCTGCGACCCCATCCCTCAACCTCTATTTTGAAGGACATCTATTCTGGAGGTTTCAAACACTTCTGGTGTTGAGATAGTCAGGAAGATGAGAGGGGGTATAGGGCAGTTTCAGGGTAATGCACAGTCCTGCCGATTTATTCACCCTCAAAGCAATTTTAAAATCAATTCAGTATTTCCTAGATAGGTTGACGTCACCCTGCTCATATCAGAGTGAAGGACTGAGCTGCCGGCTTTGCGTTCATTAAAATTCTGTATACTACACGAGGCAGGAGCCAGTGCCTATTTTCAGGACAACCATAAAACAAAGCAGTGAGTGTTCTGGTCTCTGGAGCCAAGGTAGGGAAAGCAGAGAGGAGGTGTGTAGGATGAGGTCCACACAGGGGGAAGGGGAAGGGGGATGCATGTAATCTGGTTTTGTTTTTAGGTTTTTGTTTTCACCAAACTCTAGCAATAAAAGTAAGTGTCAGCCACATACATTAATAAAGCATCCAAAACATAGAAGCAAATTCAAGAGTACTCCAAGAATTCTAATCTGAAAGAGACTAGCTAGGAAAGTAGTGACAGACAATTTAATGTGCAGAAAATGACTTTACAACCAAGAAACTAAAAACACTATTCTCAGTTCTTTTATTTTCACTAAGTAGTTTTTCTTCTCACAACCCATTTAATAAAGGAGAATATCTGTCATTTGTCACCCATCTTGGTACTATGTGCATGAACATGGAACCCAGATCTTCCACATAGATGGGGTGTGTGTGTGTGTGTGTGTGTATACACACCCATTCATATACAAAAATAAATGACTATAGGTCCATCAACAGGACCTCTCCCCTCTCCCTGCTCGACCCCTTCATGACTGCCACAGCAGAGGGACTCTCTGAGATGAGCTTTGCCATGACCCTAAACCTGGGGCATGTGTGTGGCTCTGCTCTGATAGAGTCAGGCAGGGTAGCTTTACATTGAGTTTTGTAGAGCTGAGGAGGCAAAGCTGCGATCTTCTCCCCAGAGTAAGATGCACCTTTGGTACAAGTGTCACCCAGCTAGGCCTGCTGCTCTCCTAGTAGAAGGAGCAAACATCACAGAAGGGGAACCTCCCCCCACTCCGCCCCAGGCAGAGACACTGAGCTCAGAGGACTCTCAGAGAAGTGTGCCCACTGGGCCTTCTTTTGTCCCATCCCCATGGCAAAGGCGGCTGCCCATGGACTTCAGAAAAAAAGGACCCTGAATTCAGAACAGGATAACTTTGTTTTTGAGCATCCTATGTCAAGCACTCTTTCCCTGAGATGACCCATAAACCCAATTTCAAATAATATTTTAAAATTCTCAGCAAGGTGCATGGCTTTTTCTTCTTTCAGCTGCTACACACACACACACACACACACACACACACACACCAAGTGGGTCCCTGCATACGTTAAGAAACGCGACTCTTCTAAGAAGGGGGCAGGCTGAACATTCAGAGTTCATTAGAAACACACCCCGGCATAAATGCTTAGGCTCTCATCTCTCTAAGTGGGACTCCATGTTCAAAAGCAATGAAGAATAGCCTCAAGACCCAGCTTCCCTCTCCTGCTGAGTCAAGGGGAAATGAAGACGGGCAGAGTTCTTCCAGGAGGGGTTGGCACTCTGCCTGCTTGGCACAGAAAGAAACCAGCCACTTCTCTACCCACGTCCTCAATTTTCAGGGACAGCCTGGTTCCAGATCTCTGCTGGAAGCTGTGGCCTGGCCCCAGGCAGCCAGGATGATGGGACCTCCTAGGATGTTGGAATGTCTGAGGGAGGGAAACTAAAACTCATGCCACAGAGTGATCTAAAAAGGATACTGTCAGTCAGTCCTTTGTCTTCCTCATCTGGGTCATATGACTCTTTGAAATGGCACAGTGGGGTCACAGCCCAATTGGTAGAGCACAGTGTAATTCCCTAGGGCCCAGGAAACAAAGGTCACAGCTTTATACCATCTCCCTCTTAGACCAGCCGGGTTCAAATCTCGGCTCTGCCACTTCCCAGCTCTGTGACCTGGGGCAAATCACTGAACTGCTCTCTGCCTCATTTTCCTCTTCTGCAAACTGGGATAGTAACAGTCCCTACCTCATCAACTATGAGGATTAAATGAGAATTAAATTTTCAAGGGTAAAGGAAAAGTGACTAGAATGCAGTAAACACCATGTAAATGTCAGGGATGGTTATTAGACATGTATCCCACCTGAGTTCCCGCTGACCTGCTCTGAACCCTTCAAGGGGAGAACAAAGGAGAACTGGGCCACCTGAATGCAGGCCCACACTCTCCGGCCCTGGTGGTCTGGGGCAGGTACTGCCTTCAGTTCGCACCCCTCCCTGCCCAGGTCTTTCTCCCAGCTGAAGGGAAGCAGAGCTGTTGGCGGACTCCACTGAAAGACACAGGCATCCCTGTCACCCTGAAGTAACCCAATTAATAAAGTCTATAAAAGAAGGCACTGCACCGAGGCAGAACCTGGCCCACTCACTGAGTATGGGACTCTAGCTTCTGCAAAGCTGTTTTGAATGGAATACTGGGTCTTATTTACTACTAACAACATGAGGGAGAAAATGGAACCACTGAGACTTTGTTCTTTATTTTACCTTGAGTTCCTACTGCCTATAAATAAAGCACCCACTCCCTAGGGAAAGACACCATTTATCAGCAAGCTGCCTGCCATGCACCGTGATCACAGAGGAACTGACCAGAGGCTTCTGAATCTGAGATTGCAATAAAATATGTGCTTCTATGATTAAGACTAAAGACTTCCGTCCAAAGAAGAACATGCGAAGGCCATTTCCCTAGCCTAAGCACCATTTCCTGAACCCAAAATCAAAGCCTAGTATTTCAGGAGAGGACTTTTGTATGGTTTCTGGGACTGCTCTTAGGCTATCTTAAAGGTTACAGTTTGAATGCCAAAACATTGGCCTTTGGGGACAGAATATTTGACTAACAACAGAGTTAACTGAACTCTCAGTCTAAAAAATGTGAAGATTTTGATTGTTGGCTTGTTAATTATAAAACAAAGTACATTAAAACATAGAACAATACCACACATGTAATTGGGGCACTGTTCTACCTGGTGGGTTTGTAATACTAATTTTAAATTGAATTCTAAAATTTTAAATGTACAATTCATTTGTAAAATTATGGTCATTAGTGTTGCCCTCTGCTTTCTGGGTTGGTTTTCTTTTTCTTTCTTTTTTTTTTCCTCACTCTTTTGCAATGCAGGCTTTGTGGTTTTTTTAAATTTATAAATAGGGGCTTAAACAAGATATACCCTAAAGCCATTTCTTCTTTAGTCTTTCTTTATTCTATGAAGCCCTCAAATCAAACTCCATGTCACATTTTTAGCAATTCACCAAAGCAGTTTCTGAGAAGGGGAAGTTGAGAGGAAATAGGTCTCTACCAAAAGTTGCTTATGCCAACTGCAAGCAGGGCCTCTTCAAAATTTTGCTAGCCACAAAATAAAAGTCTGTACCCTCTGTGTCATTTGCAAAGAGAGGACGATCATGATGAAAAAGAAACCACTGAGGCAGCAGGGAGATTCCAGGAGGCACAGGACGGGGGGCAGAATCCTGGAAGCAGATTGTGTGTAGTGCAGCTTAAGGTAAGGAAACAGAGAGGTGAAATGTTTTTAAATATTTAAAGCACCCCCTCCCCCCTTCAGAGAGTAGGTATTTTCTACTCTTCACACACTGCATCCTGTCAGCCACAGTGGCAGCTTTTCATCTTCCCCAGTCCAGCATTCTCTCACCTCCTCTCACACATCCTGTGCTTTTCATACCTATCACATTCTGGTCGCCACGCGCACCCGCCACCACTCCCCAGAGCAGTGTAGGAAAAGCAATCTAATTAATGATGACCATTTACAATTCTATAGAAGCTGCTTCTCTGCACAGTCAGTAAGCAGCCTGACTCTGGTTTCTCTCTGTGTTCATAGGTTTCATGATCCCTAAGTTGGAACTTATTTTTTTTATTAAAGATTTTATTTATTCATTTGAGAGAGAGAGCACAAGCATGGGGAGTGGCAGGCAGAGGGAGAAGGAGGAGCAGATTGCCTCACTGAATAGGGAGTCCAACATGGGGCTGGATCCCAGGATCCTGGGATTACGACCTGTACCGAAGGCAGGCGCTTCACCAACTGAGCCACCCAGCTGCCCCCTAACTTTAAAAAAAAAAAGGGTCTGGGGCGCCTGGGTGGCTCAGTGGGTTAAAGCCTCTGCGTTCAGCTCGGGTCATGGTCCCGGGGTCCTGGGATTGAGTCCCACGTCGGGCTCTCTGCATGGCGGGGAGCCTGCTTCCCCCTCTCTCTCTGCCTGCCTCTCTGCCTACTTGTGATCTCTCTCTGTCAAATAAATAAATAAAATCTTTAAAAAAAAAAAAAACTAAACTAAACAAAAAAAAAGGGTCTGATATATTCCATTCAACCATTTGGCAGATTCCTTTAATTTAAAAATGAAAGAAAAAAATTATTAAGAAAGAACCATATTAATGTGAATATTTGAAGATGCTCAGCTATCCCATATATGGGGTAACTGTCTTGAAACTGAAAACAAGTATTCAGTCTATCAGCAAAGACTTCTCAGGAACCTACCATTCAAGCTATTCCATCAGCCATGAGAGAGGACACGATAGATTCCCATTCTTTGAAAAGTTCACAATCTAGTTGAAGAAAATTAAAATAAAATAATATTTTTCAGTTGTTAATAACACATTGGTGTAAAAGTGCACCAGGATGGTGTAGCAAACATGTTTACTACTCAATAGATGGTACATCATGATAAGGTTTGAGCGGAAACAAAGCCTCTGTGCTGTGCCATGGGCTGTGAAGGCTTCCTAACAGAAGGGGATTTGTTCTGGGCCAGTGCAGGCATGGACGGTAGGCTTCGGACCTGCAGGGTCGAGAAGGCCGGTGTCCTAAATGAAGCAAGAGTAGGGAGAACACCCACCAGACATAGCTACTTGCAAAGCATCTTCAGAAGTTGTGGTTGGCTGATGTTCAAGTGTCATAAAGAGGAGCAAGATATGGTGATGAAAAGAAAGAATCTGGGCTTAAGATAATTTAAAGAGATCTGAGCCCACCATATTGCTCTAAGTATATCCTCTCAGCCAATATTGAAGCTTCTGTTACATACAGGGCACTGTTAGGGGTGAGGGAAGGCAAAGGAACAAAAAGGAAAGATCTAATTTGAGCTCAGGAGCTAGACATAAAAACAGGAAATGTTAACAATGCAAAAAGATACTAAGCAAAACCCAAAAAATAAAGAATAAAAGGAAGGGAATTGGCAAATAATTACTTCACCTGTAAAGGAAACCAATTATTTTGTCTGCTAAAAATCGTTTCCTTTCTTCTGAGAATAAAAGTCTTCCTTTACTTCTGAGTATCTTTCCTCCAGCCCCAGTTAGTCCTGTGATAGCCACAGGAGCCACTATTTCTTCTACGACCCTGCTCCCTTGGCCATCACCTATTGGTAAGAAGTGAGTTTCAGCAGCATGGAAGTCCCTGGTCCCAGTTCCTTCCAGGAATCAGCTACATCCTGGCTTGTTTTTCTATTTTTTATCAATAATAGGAGCATTTGCTCATAAATACCCCCCTTTGATAAAGCTGATTCAAATTGGGTGCCTGTCACTTGCAACTCAAAGAGTCTTATTAAACCTCCAAGTGATTAAAGTCAGCCTTGTTTTGTAATTGCTTGCATTCCTTTCTGCAAACTTCTGGATGTTTCATACTCACCTTTGTGTCTCCTAGAGTGCCTATATCTGTGATTTGTCATAAACAGAGAGAATTAGGTAAATAATACCAGTTGCAGTAACAGATAAACTCTCCAGTCTTAGTTGCCTGACACCTTACAAGTTCATTTCTCACTCCCATAAGTGGGAATGCTCTTAAAGAAGAGGTGGCTAGTCACTAGATGGTGTTTCTGGGACCAGCTCCTCTTACATAACTTCTGGCTCCATTGTTCACAGCCATTGTTTCCTGGGCTGGATCCTCCATAGGCAGGAGCAGAAAGTAGGGAGAGACCTTCTACTTATTGAGCACCTGGATTCAGAAGTGACTACATCTCTGCCCTCACTCCACTGGGAGGAGGAGGCACATAAATTCGAAGGCTTAGTAATGTGATCCCTAGATGGACAGCCAGGTCCTGGCAGCAGCTCCACCCCATGGGAAGGAGGCAGAGATAGCTGGTGGAAAATTAGCCATCTCTTCCACAAAGTCATTCAATTAACGGTGGCTAAATTTACCTTACTACAAGAAAGAAAGAGAAAGGAAGGGAGAAAGAGATAGCAACGAGAAGAAAAAAATTCACTGTGGGTTACAGATGGGAAAAGATTGCTTCTGACTACCTTAGTTAAATGGTTCTACCTCTAACACACATTTTAAAAAATTCTCCCAAATGATTAACCTTGTCATCTAAACTGGGTAAGTCAAAGCTCAGCTTTCATGGTCAAAATTCTCTTCACATAAAAGCATTGGGCAATCTGCCAAAGAACTTTCCTTAATGGCTGGAATTCCAAGCATACAGATGTCTTCTTAAAAATGGCTGTTTCTTCCATTGAACTGAATCCCACCTTCTTTCTCTGTGAGGACAATGAGGGAAAAGGTACAACCCTTGGAACAAACAGGAAGCATTCCAAAGCCTTTCCATACAGTTTCCAAAAATTTTAAAGGTATTTTTTTGTTGTTTTGTTTTGTTTTGTTTAATCTCAAAATGTTGTAAACAAAAACCCTTATGGCATAGAACTTGGGTTCTGGTTCAGAAGTAAGGTTCTGAAGCAACCCTCCATGCTCAGGGGGAGGGGAGAGAGTGCAATAGACAGGAGCTTCCTAAAACAAGGCTGGACTCCAGCTGTGGAGAGCTCTGGGAAGGCTTCCCCAACTCCAACTCCCCAAGTGTCAAGGCAAGTTCTCTGGCATTGCGGGGAACTTGTGAGGTATAGCACCATGGTTAATGTACAGGGTTTCTGTGTCTAGCACAATGCCCAATAACAACTAGCAAATATTCAATAAATATTGGTGAATGAGTTAATGGATGGAGCTGGGATTTAATTATTCTATCTTACATGCAAAATGAACATGGGGCCTCCGTACCAAAGGGAAAAAAAAATCTGCAACTGGGGCACAAGATTGGAGCAAGACAAACAAGAGTCATTCGATGCCAAGTTTCTTTAAATGCTTTTAGTTAGAAACCCATGTGGGCTGAGTCAGGAGCAGAGATGAGTCACCAAGCAGAGGTCAAAAAGATTTAGCTAATTAGGTGGCATATTGAGTCAGGAAGCCAAGGAAATGACTACTTTTAAATTCTTATACAACCTAGCTGGAGAAGGCCAATAGTAGTAAAAGATCTGTTTTCTTCCTTCATAGCCCATGTGTGTTACTCTGACAAGCATAGTCTTGAGCAAAACCATAAAGCAGACCCTCACCCATTCATGTCCTCTCCTGTCACCCCCTATACTGAGTTAATGTACCTCTCTGTGTCCAACAGCTCTATGTTTTTCCCACTCACTCCTTACTTCCTAGGTCTTCCTAGGGTGGCACCTCTTGCTTCAGATTTCCCCATCCTAAATGGACCTTTCTAACACCACAGTCACTCACACTTGCTCTTAGCTGCTGAGAGATGCCTCATTTGTTAGCCTTCTCATGTGTTCAGGGAGGGTATTAATCATAAATGCAGGTAAGATATAGTCTTGTTTACTGGGGTCTTCTGAAGACAAAACCTTTACCCGATGGTGTATCTCTAAACATAAACATTTTCTAGTGAAGCAAGGCCACTGGGGAGGAGATCACGGGGCAGGCTGAACTTTCCCTGCCCTTTAAATCACAGCAGGAGAAGCAGCCATTCTTTCTGTCAGATCTGGAGAGCTGGTTATCAAACTGTTTTAGAACAGCAACTGTCCTGGTTGAATCAACACTGCAACACCTCTCCTGGTAAAACCTTAGCCCCAGACCAGTCAGAGAGATATGGGTTATGTAGTGGATATGTTTTCAAGAGTACCTGAGTCATTTCCCTTTCGACCCCTGACTCCTTTATTTCTGGTTCTCTCAAATGCTTCTTATAAATTAATAATTGAAAACACACGACAGTGGTCTGTGGTATCCCTTACACACTCCTTCGGGAGGAAAAAAAATTTCACTTAGTTTAAAGAATAAAATTGAATTTCCCTAAGACTGTAACTGTGACCAAACCATGCCAGTCTCCCTGGTCAGTCATGGCTGAAGGAAGGACATCATGCTATAATCCCATGAACAGTCTGAAGGCAGTTTTGTCTAAAAAAACACTACAGATTACCAGATTGCCAACTTAATAAAAGGTAAGTGTTAGCAACTATTTGGCAGGCTCAGAGAGTTTACCCATTCCTCTTGCCACTACTGCTCTTTAAATCTTTACAAAAACAATATAAGATATAAGTGAATTCATAGAAATACATATAAATCCTTATATAGATGTATAGATACAGTCACATATCTGTAAAGTCACTATTCCTAAAAACATTCCCAAAGGAAGCTGCTTTTTGATATCTTCTCTTCAAAACAACAAAGTAGCTTGTAGTCCTTGTTACAAATTATAACAGTGTCACCTATCAGCAGGCAGCTCTATAGAAAGGCAACCATACACATTTTCCCTCTTGAATTGGATAACAATGATAACACCACCAGAAGACCCTAATACTGATAAGGAATGTACTTAAAGCAAGCTCATGCACTTTATAGAGCAAGATCAATGAGGTCACCCCAGAACCTACAGGCCAAAGCTAATCAACAGCGTCAGTGGTTCACCTTAAGTGATCAGCTCTAACCTGACAAACTTGCTTCCTTATCTGGTACCCCACGAAACTCATAGGTCTGCCTTAGCAAATGGGAGATGGAGTTAGACATCCAATGGACTGTATTTATGAAGCCAACCCAGGGAAACCAATACAAAAGACAGGAGAGGACAGAGTGGGAACGGAAAGAGAAATCAAACAGATGGGTCCAGTCTCTTATGAGCTCTGACACCTGAGGATATCACTCTGCAACCCCACAGTTTACAAATAATAGAGTGATGGTACCAAGTCATGAAGGAAAGGTTAGGTCACATCTGATAGACCCTGTTTATTAAGACAGGGAGATGATAATGCATCCTAGATAATTATCCATTAAAACTGGTCTTCAGAAAGCTTTGATACATA
The DNA here is from genome assembly GCA_004024625.1 of Mellivora capensis. Lineage (NCBI taxonomy): Eukaryota > Metazoa > Chordata > Mammalia > Carnivora > Mustelidae > Mellivora > Mellivora capensis. The sequence continues at coordinate 129,237 of PISX010000518.1, forward strand.
AAATGTATCTTAAAAAATCAAAGCACTGAAAGCATTTTATTCCTCAATGTTAACCCACATGACGTGTTAGTGGGTCAGCCAAGCAGGTTCAAGAAATGAGAATAATAAAGGGAGAAACAGTCAAAAGGCTAACCTATTATTTCTAACCCACTTTCATTACTCTAAAGTAGAATTTATTTTATTTTATTTTTATTTTGTTTTAATAAACAGATAATCATGTTCTCAAATTAACAAATTTATTTTTTTAAATTTTATTTATTTATTTGACAGAGAGAGATTATAAGTAGGCAGAGAGGCAAGCAGAGAGAGAAAGAGGAGGAAGCAGGCTCCCCACTGAGCAGAGAGCCCGATGCAGGACTCGATCCCAGGACCCTGAGATCATGACCTGAACTGAAGGCAGAGGCTTAACCCACTGAGCCACCCAGGTGCCCTCAAATTAACAAATTTAAAAAAAGAATAATGCTTCTAACATGCTTCAAGATATTTATTTCAGTCATTTATTCAAGTGTATCAGGCATACTTCTTGGTTCAGGGGTGACTATAGTGAGAGGTCTTCATTTACCCAAACACTGTTCCCCTTCCCCAGTGAAATCTCGCTTTTGCTGAGGTTCTATGGTAAAAATCTTTTGCTTGTCATTCAAACTCTTGTAGATTCTAAATCAACTGTGGTTGTACAAAGTAGCAATTGTGCCAAGCAGTCTTAGTCTCAAGAAACATCAGAACCTAGCCCTGAGCAAACAGGTAAAGCCATAGTCAGTGTGGTAGAAGATATGCTATATTAGCTATAAATACAGTGTTTGTTAGGCAAATGATGGCAGGAGGAGTGAGCAGGGCTCAGTGTGTATGTGTGTGTGCACATATGTATGAATAAATTGAGAGAGACACACATTGACAATACTGTATGTTTTGACTCCCATGACAATTAAATAATATTGATTTATTTCCTTCATGAAAATAAAAACAAAACACATGGTTTGGAATTATAGCATCTACCATCAGGTAAATCTGGACTGGAAACCATATTCTGCCATTTATTAGCTGTGTAGCCCTGAAGAGGTTGCTTGACCTCTCTGAGCTCCCGTTTTCACCTATAAAATAATTATAGTGCCTAACTTGGAGAGTTATTAAAGCTCTTCATAGAAGAGAAGCAAAAATCATTAGTTACATGTCCTTATTATGGGTATAAAAATGTCCTTGAAAATAGCCTATATTCAACAGACATTCAGAATATTGTTTTTCATTTTAAAATTTGGTCTAAAATGTTGTGTTCTAGAATATAAACAAGGAAGGGTTGAGCTCTTCAAACACACAGGTATGCATGCCCAAAAGAACAACAAAAACAACCAGGCAGGGGTAAGAGCGCCAGCTTTTTTGGAAGCTTTCCTGAGTACCCAGATATTTTTAGATTATTTTTTAAATGGAAAACATACACCACACACAAACACACACACACACAAACACACACACACACACACACATATACACACACACCCCAAAAGGCATAGAACACCCAGAAATATTTTGCTTCAATTTTACATAGCTTATTTTTACAGATTTGTCTTGCTGTGTGGATTTCATTGAGAATGAAATGAATCCGTGATATTGCTTCCATGGAAACCTGTTTCTTTGTGATTGGCTGAATGGTATCCAGGCACTTCTACAATACCCCAGAAAGTACAAGTACTGTTAATATTTAACAGACACAGTAAAATCTACCAACCCCATGGCATTTGTTATGCAACTCACTATTAATAAAGAGATTCAGATTCACCCTAACATTTTCTCACCCTCTAAATATCCTTGAGAGGTGGTTTTGCTTGTTAAAACCTGACATCAGAGAAACAGGGAGTGAGGAGGACAGGACATGGAAGAAGGGGCGTAAATCTTTGCAGGTGTGATAAGATAAAACCTTATCATACTTGTAATTGCAATTGCCTCCACTCCATTTGTTTTATTTCAAGATAGAACTGGGTAGAAAGAGAAGAGTGATTTGCCCAAAAGGAATGTTCTACGTTTTACATTTAATCATGATGAAGGGAGAAAGTATCACATCACCTAAGTTAATTTATCTAACCACTAATGTGCTGGTGTGACTAACCAAGCAAGATGAAGCAAATGATACAAAATTAAATGGCCCAAAGGAGACAATGTGTATTTACCAGGATCTCTGGGAAATTAAGGATTTTTAAAAGCATATATGATTTGGAACTCCCAGTGTGCCTTGAATTAAGAGAAGCACTCATGTTTGTTTGTTTGTTTTAAAGTCCCAATTTGCAAAAGACTTAAGTTCCCACATAATCATTTTTTCTATAACACCTGCACTGCCTGGACACTTGAAAGCTTATATTTAAAGTTTTATTTACATCACATCAGGAGTAAAATCTACCACTAAGTAGGGGGCAACAGTATTGAAAAGCAGCCAGGGTACTTAATGTTTCCATATATTATCATACCACTTAGGATATTTTTGTTTTTGAATGTCTTATTTGAGATTTTCTCAACTCCCAATAGAGGATACAATTTAAAAAACCTGAACATATATGTTTAGGTTAAAAACCTTAAAAATAGTAAGGGAAAAATTACTATACTTGGAGCTTGTATATAAATGACTGTATAGAGAGGTGTTGATTTTGTATGTAAATCTACTGGAAATCATTTAGAAAGTGCTACTGGGCAAAAAGCCTGAACTACATCTAAAGCGGATATTTGCTGATAGCCCAGAAAGTCAGCGGTCTGTTTCCTATGAATCTTTAAATTGATATAAAGTTGAATAATAGGGTAGGTTTAAAAATGTATACAGAGTAGGAGCTCAGCTTTGATAAATTAATGTAAATTTGTAAAAGACTAAAAAAATCACACATTAAAATATTAACCACAGTTATCTCTGGGGGCCAATAGTTGATTTTTGTGGGGTTTTCCTTCCATTTATATCTTAGTCTCCCCACATTTTCTACACAAAGTATATATTATATAAAAAGAAAAAAACACAAAGAAATGATCAAAATTCTTTTCATCTTTCTCTGTAAAGACAATTAAACCTTAAATATCTAAAGATACTTACATGTTTTAAAGGACTGTACTGCCCACTATCTCATTCCAGACACACAATAGCCTGGGAGAAGAAAACAGAGAGGGAGTCTCACTTACAGATAAGGAAAATGAAGGCCAGAGATCAGCCAGCTCCGCAGCATGGCTGGGATAGAAGAGTCAGTGCTGGGAGAATATATCTAGTGTCCTGGGGTCAGTATCCTGTCTCCCAACCCTTGTATTAGACTTGAGACATATTACACTGAGGGTTTCACATCGTTTTAAACAAAGTTATAAGTCCATTTTAATTTTTTGTCTCCTCAAGCAGATGCTCAACACACACACACACACACACACACACACAACTTACAACCATCCTTTCCTCTTTGGATGTTTTAAAAGTCATCTTTGCAGCTAAACGTTTCCTAAAGAATTGACAGCACTTCAATTTTTTCTTTAAACTATCTTCCAAAGTGTAAACTCTGAGGTTTTAAAAAATATATTCGTTCCTAGCCATCCATGTAGTTTTGGAGGAAGTGATATGAAAACAGTAACATGAGTGTCATCTAAGCAGTTTCTGAAGAGCGATGCCTCGGAAGAGTCCGTTGGTGCTGCACGCAGGCTGGGCTCCTCAGACCCAGTGCGAAAAGAAGAGAAGGCAGCAGATACTTCCCCATCCAGCCACCCTCCCAGGCTAGTCCCAGAGTGAGATCAGTGGTCAGGACAAATGGAGTTCCAAGGGACTGTCCCAAGATGCTCAATAAAGGGGGAGGGGGTGGAATGAAGAGACGGACATCCCAAGATGCCCAGACAGAAGAGAGATGGAGTTTCAAAGTTCCTTTCGCAGATTGCTCGTTCATTGTAAGGAATCTGAATCAGCAAAGGCACTGCAACTACACCTGAATCAACTAGAAAAAGGGGCCCCTTCCCACCAGCAGACACAACCTTGACCAAAGCATGCAGCTTGATGAGTGAACATTCCTACTTATTCCCTGACCAGAAACCCTCATGCAGGAAGCAACCTGCACAACCGTATGTAGCAGCCCATGAACTGGAAACATAATCAAGTTAGGTCTGCCTCTAACTGGAAGGTATTTTTGAGTCCTTGGCAACAAAGGATCCTTTGGTTAATATAAACACACACACACACACACACACACACACACACACACACACACAAACACACACAAACATCGGATACATAACAGAGACCAAGAGATGATTTCTAGAGTCCAGAGGTAAATGAATGATTTCCCTAGTGAAAAGCAAATGGATACCCAACTCATGGAGTATTATAATGATTAAATGAAATACTATATGTCAAGCACAGAGCACAATGGCTAGCATGAATCACTCAGTAAAATGTTGACTCCTTTCCATTTTCTCCTACCAATACTGAAACTAGGTAATGCTGCTATTACAGTAGTAATGTTTTTAAATGCAACTCTTTCTTGCTATAAATCCCAAAGCCTTCCTATTTGCCCACAGAGGAACCAACTTTATTCCCTTCCCTACCCCCATCGTCTATACAGAGTACATTTTAGAAGAGCAGGCAGTATGCCATAGACACTGAACCCATCTGGAAGAACTGCAGATTAGTTTTGTATGAAATGTTAGTGCAAAACTCAGAGCCAGCTCTGGCTTTACATTTTATAATGAAACTAAAATTTGGCCCATGTTTGCAAAAATGTTGCCAGCATGTGCTATGGGCCTGTGATTGCCATTAACCCATGAATTTGAACCCATATCAAAGGCAAGAGATTCCACATCTGTTGAGAGCAGGGCAGAAGTGAGGCGTATCTCCCACATGTCACTTTGCACACTGACCCTGAAAGAAATGAGAAGTTAATGCAAAAAGCTGTGCAGGAAAAATGTGCAGAGTCATATCTTTCAATGAACTTAGGTCACAGTCCTTCCTGCAGTTCTTCTGTCCCTTTCAGATGAGCCCCAGAGACAGATCAGCTGTTTCTGAATGTTTAACATGGTTTCTGGGGGCAGCTGTGAGCTCTCTTTCCCTATAGCTTTTTAGTTAAAAAACTGTAAATATGCAGAGAATCTACCTGCCATATCTTAACCAAACTCAAAGGCAATGACAAGACAACAGCTAAGCTCTGTGGCTATCCCCAGTCTCGGTATTGATTGCCAACCTGGCAGAGGGTGGCACTGTTTTCAAAATATCCTTTGTCCCTCCCCCAAAAGCAGCTGCAGCCCTCTTAAAATTTCTGAACCCTAGAATCTCACAAGTAGACAATGATACCCCCTTCCCAGGTATTTATATTTTAATAAAATGTATTGTCACCAGATTTTTCTGACCTTTTATAGAACTTTAGCCTGGGACAGTTTCTAGAGGATGAAACTCAAGGCAGGAATCTAACATGCGTTATCTTAATAAATGAAAAATGATGCAAATCAGAGAATTTCTGTCACCGAGGCAAGTGTGAAAATAATGGAGGGCATTATACAGAACACACCAGAATTAGGCAACCCAAGTCAGAGTGAACATGTCTGTGAAACAACAGAGAGTAAGGTACGCTACAGCTGGAGAAATAGATTCTTTTGGGGTTAAGCGGGAGTTGAGGGAGGGAAGAGATGGCAGAAACAAGCGAAGAGCTTATGCTATCTTCCATTTCCTCTGAACTGGAGCAGCTTCTCATCTGAGTACATCAGGTGCTGAGCGGGGAGGAAAATGATTCCCTGGCTTTGCCTCTGCCCTTTGACTCTCACCCAGTACTGGACACTGCCCACATCTGATGGTCACTTTAGGAAGAACACAACTGCCTCTTTGCAAAAACAAATCCAAATCCTTGAATCTGACCATCACTAATGCCCAGAAGTAAATTGTCACCAATACACTAATATGCTATTAAAAAAACAAACCCCAGAAATAAATATACAAATAAACTTAATGGAATTTTATTGTTTCTATGGTACTTATCCCCCCTGCCATGTACCTTAAGCACCAAGTCCAGGTCAACTCACTGCTTCGTAACCCACAGATCTTAGCCCAGCACCTTGAATAAAGGAAATACTTCAACACACATTCATCTACACTGTATTCATACATTTTCCTAAGTTCAAAATTGCTATCTAGTTAAGAACAACAAGATAGCCATTTGAAGTACAGAAGAGAATATTTTCAGATCATTCTGTTTTTCCCTGAATGTGCTTCTGCCTTCATTCATTCCACAATGACAGGCATGAGTTATATTGCTGGGCTTCCCCAGGGTACTACACTGAAGACAATATCTGCCCACCAACATCCAGGTGGGGAGACCAAAAAGTGAACGAATTGTTGAAATAGTGTAATGATGGGTAGTTTTTGCCTCTAAAATGATTTACCAAAAGGGGTGCCTGGGTGGCTTAGTCCTAAAGCGGCTGCCTTCAGCTCAGGTCATGATCCCAGGGTCCTGGGATCTATCCCCTCATCGGGCTCCCTGCTCAGCAGGAAGCGCTTCTCCCTCTCCCACTCCCCCTGCTTGTGTTCCTACTCTGTCTCTCTGTCAAATAAATATATAAAATCTTAAAAATAAAACAAAATAAGGTAATTTAGAAAGAGAGTGATGGTGGAATAATTCTGGATCAGGAATTATCTGTCAACCTCCTCCTGCAGATCCAGGGACTTCCAGATTCTCAGGGGAGATACAATCATGGAGATGTAGCTAAATATGCATATAGTCTTCAAGACTCAGGGATTCTACCAAGTTCAATACTGATCCACACCTGACAGCACATGGTAGGTTCTCCCTATTTGCTATGCAAAGGGGAGAGGTGAGTTGGGACAGACAACCTTTGAGCTATAAGCTCTTTGACTATGCTATGGAAGCATAAATATGAAGGACACCTACTTTTCCTAAGAAATAATCTTGCTTCTCAGCTAGCCTTCTCAGGACAAGGGAACCCCACCCAAGAGGCAGGCAAGCCCAAGGCAATCTCACTGTACCATATAAATTCCAAGAGAGACAGCCCATGGAAATATAAGTTTAGGAGAACAGAGCATTGTCTGAATTATCTTTGTACTATTCCCAGGGCCTACACAATGTCTGATCTAGTAAGCCCATATGAAAAGTTTCTTGAATGAATAGACAAATGAATGACTCAGGAAAAGGACCTAAAGCAATGGCCCTATAGAAAAGACACAACAGGGGCGCCTGGGTGGCTCAGTGGGTTAAAGCCTCTGCCTTCGGCTCAGGTCATGATCCCGGGGTCCTGGGATCGAGCCCCGCATCGGGCTCTCTGCTCAGCAGGGAGCCAGCTTCCCTTCCTCTCTCTGACTGCTTGTGATCTCTGTCTATCAAATAAATAAATAAAATCGTTAAAAAAAAAAAAAGAAAAAGACACAACACACAGACCAGAGACCCTACAAAGTGAAGACAGTCTTCTATATTCTCTCATCATATTGAAATTTATCTCATCACATCCATAAAAAAGAACCTTGGTCCAACACAGTCCTTGGCTTTGACTCTCCTTCTGCTTGGGGTGAATGAGAAGAGAAATCAGAGCTCTCCCTAGAATTGGGAGTATGTGTAATAAATGTATTTTAAAAGTATGCTACAAGTATTCCTGGGGATACAGTAGAGAGCAGAAGAATGCACTTACTTTATTTAGTCTTAAGGTTAAAGAAGACTTCTTGGAAATGGGGTCATTTGAGCTATTACATTCCCTGTGAACCATAATGCCTGCCCTATAGAAAACTGCACTTGGACTGAAAGGATGGCAGTGAGAAAGGTAACTTCATACTTTCCCCTATGGAAAAAAAAAAAGAAAGAAAACAAAAAGAAAGTGCAAATAAGCAACAAAAAATTGCCACAGACATCAAAGACTATTTCCTGGCAACATAACCCTTAACTTATTTATACCAGTAGCTTATGCAACAGTTCAAAAGTAAGAAATAAAATTAAGAAGAAATCAAATGTGTCATGGAACACGGACTGAGAATTTAACTATGTCTCTAGGTTTACTATGAAAGAATGAGAGATACTTTCCTCATCTCCATCGCAAGGGAAGAGAAAGGATTTGTGACCTGGATGTCACCCAAGGAAGGGAGTCTTCAGAAGTTTATGCTCCCAAAGTAAGCAGCTGGATTGTTTAAGGGGAAGAAACTCAAAAATTTCTAAAAGACACAACTCTATCCCAGTGGCCCTTGGTGCCCTGTGCCATGTGGGACTGCCAACATGAAGTCTGGGTCAAAACCCTGGGCCCTCAGGCCCAGAAGGGATGAAAGATCCCGTGGCCCAAATGGACATATAGATTGTGGCGCCAAATCCACATGCTTTTCAGTGAGCCACTTCAGCACAAGACCAGAGGCCTTTTCTCAGATTTTCTAGAAGGTATAATACCCTCAGTTTCCTTGAATGACCAGAGGAAGTTGCAGGACAAAAACGGTTAAGCTTAAATTTCCAATAACCTTGCAGGGGAGAGAAGGGAAACGAGCCAGATTTACCTGAACATGAACATGAAGAAATAGAACACTTCCTGCTCCCCACATTAAGGAGCAGATTCATACCCATTTTATAAGTTTGAGCAAACTTCAAAAAACAAAAATAAACCTTAAAAAAAAAAAAAAAGAAACCCAAGCCCTCAGGTCTTTGTAAATGAACAGCAGGATTCCCTGTGCTACTGGGTACCCATATTTACCTCAGGGACAGCAAGTCAAGTGGAAAACCATCCAAGCTTGAGAAGTTCACCCAATTTCTAACCTTTCCAGGGTGAGAAGAATGTCTGTCTCAAGCAGTTTCAGTAATTGGCCCGAGATGACCCAACGACTTCCTCCCATGAATAACCATTCAAAAAGAGATTTAAAAAAAAAAAAAAAAAAAAGGATGGAAGCGGCTCATATTTAAGTGGAACTAATGTTACATGTCAATGTTAAAACTCGTGCTTTCTTTTATATTTCTTTTCACAGAATATATTAACAATGACTAAAGGTAACAAGAATTCCATAGGGCATTTCACTTTTCTAGATATCGGGGATTCATTGGTTCTTGAGTTTTTCATATGTGGCAGAGTCTTTGGCTTATGCCGTCTGAGAGAAAGAAAAACATTTTGAATCAAAACAGAGGAGGGACTGCAAAATGAATTCCAATGAGACATGAGCAAGCAAGCACATCAAAGTAGGTTTTGTTATGACTTAGCCTTCAAGGGATGTGGGGGGAAAAAATAAAAAGCAAGGATCCAATTTTTAAATCAAGACTCCCGAGGTTCCCCTGTCCAGTAGTCAATTTGCCAAATGCCTTTTTTCTTCTCTAATCCCATGTTTCAATATCTCATAACTCAAGCCTGATTGATCATTTTATCACATCAGCCCTAACTCATTAGGCCAATTAAATTAGAATGTATGCAGCAGAGAATCTGGCCCGCTTAGCCCTGAAAGAGCCATCCACAACTGGGGTCTTCTAAACTACACAGTTTAACATATATGGTTTATATATGTTTATATATAACAGTTTTACAACACTACACAGTCTCATTTCAAAGTGCTGTGACCTTGCCTGGGTGGTTTGGTTTCTTTAAAGGGGACATACTGCCACTCAGAAGGAGTTCTCAGGGCACAGGGGTGTGGGGGGGCAGTGTGGAAATAGTAGTAAAAACCAGAGCAATCTGACAAAAATAGGATGCCTTGTCACCCAAACTCTTAGGCAGCTCACACATATGGTGCCGTATTTTAAACATGAAGAAATAGATTCTGTCTCAAAAACCTGGTCCTCTTAGAACAGCAATTCCCAGAGACCTCTTCTTTGCTGATGAACTTTTCTAGAAAAGCACTGATCTGAGGAAGACTCATGAATTTGCTGGCAAGGTTGTGGATAGCCAGTGGTGTATGATTCTGCAAGGTGCTTACTGAAGGGCAGGACATGGATGCTTCGGTAAGGGGCTGAATATCTGCCTACAAGAAGAGAGGCCATATTTAAGCTATTTGTCTAGAGGGGACACGTTTCTTTATATCTGCATAGAGGCACCATATATGCTAACAGCTTGGAAGACAATAATAAATAGGTTGGATAATGATTTACAGTCCAAAAACTTGACAGTGCTAAAACGAGAAGTGTTATTTTCGGGAAATCTTAAATTCACTTTGGCCCCTTAAAGGGTCTCTGTCCCACCTGTCTGCCATCCTGGGATATTGGGTCTTTTGAAAAAAGCCAACCAGAGGTGTGATGCCAGCCCTGAGCTCCCTTCAAGGTAGGGGAGGAAAATAGAGAGGAGAGGGAGAGGCTGGCTTGTTTCATATCTAAATTTAAGCACTGTGTCTTAGTTACTACCATATTCTCAGTACCTTTCATTCAATAAATCTATGCAGAAGCAATGCATTTAGACCCATATTATTCTTTCATCTTGCTTGTGTTTTCAGTAAAAAGGAGATGGTTAAGACCTGTCTTAAATTTTTATATCCACAAAATTTAATTCTATGTTAACTTGGAAAATGAGGCAATTCTGTGAACATTTTTTCAAAATCTGCTAGAGGATCATAGAACCTTAGAGTTAAGAGGGTCTTAGTCCAACCCACTTAGTTGCAAATGAGGCAACAGGGGTCCAGAGGGTTTCAAGGACTTGTGGTGAGTTACACCATTAATAAGAGGCAAAGCCAGAACTAGAGCTCAGACACCAGTACCCAAGCACAAAGCCTTTCTCCGATGGTTCTGTGACTAAAAGATCAGATCCATGTACCTCTAATACAAGGGTTGTTCCCTTAAGTGTTAGGCTTTGCCATCCTCCAAGTGCTTAAAAGTCTTACACCAAGCTTAAAAGTCTTACACCACTTACAGAGGGACTGTGGTCCCTCTGTAAGCAACCCTCCTTTTCTTAATGCTACCTCTGACACCACCCAATCAGCTATCTAGTCTTATATTCGACCACACATTGCTAGACTCTTAAATGGGTAATCAGATATCAGTACCATAACATTTACATATATAAGCTCCAGAGAAAGTGCCCACTGAAAGCCCGTCACTTTCAAATCCTTTGTGAAACGAGCCATGGAGAAATAAGTAAATGATTCTTACAAGACCACAAAGCAAGCAAATGTGTCATGCACCATCCCTGCACACTGGGAGGGCCAGTACAGAGCAGCTGTCAAACTGGGAAGCCCCCAGAGAAGTATGACCTGGCTTTTCAAACTTTATACATCAGACATATTACAGAGACTCAGCATCAGGCAGCCAAGATGAAACAACAGTGCTCTAGAAGAAGTGCTTACTCAGGACTTAATTCTTCTCTTAGAGAATGCATTCAGTGGCTGCTACTAAGCAAAGTGAAAATCGCTTCTAAGGAACACTAGATTCAAGTCAACCAGTGGAACAGCATTTAAAAGGGTATTTTATCTAGGGAGTAATTATAGATTTTCTAAGCTCCATTTCTAATAACCAGAATGGCACATGTGGTTGGTAACTCAATGGAGAAGAATATGTGAAGATCATTATATAGATGGAACATTTTAGTCACATCATAACAAGCCATTCCTTCCTCAGGCAAAGGGAGCCAAATGGTTGAATGCGTGGCAAAGTCAAAATTCAGAATCTCAATTACATAGGGTCACACTGGCATTTCTGGCTCAAGACGAACTTGAAAAATAGAATACAGAAAAATGTATAATGAACAACATTATCTAAGAGCTCAAAATGCCCATTTACCCTCAGAAAGCTTGCTGGAAATAGATTTTCATTGTATTTTGGAGACAATATTCCATCTTCTAGATCTAGAAAGTTCAAATTAGACTAACCACCTATAAAGAAAAAAATTGTTTTATTATACCCTGATACATTTGTGTTTCTGTCAATATTTTCTCAACCGAGAATACCTAGAGCCTTGTGTTCCTACTATGGAACACCAGCACTCAAGAGGCTACACAGAAGACGTGATGAAACTTCACTAAACTGGCAAAGTGGAGTGGAGAGTAGGGCATTTTTCCTACTAACCAGTGAATTGGGCAGTTTTCTAATACTGGAAACATTTCTATCAGCAGGGTCCAAAGCATATATTATTTTTGTAAATGTTTTGAGATTATAGAAGAAGGGGAAAAAAAAGGAGGGGGGAAGATCTGGAAGAAACCTTTATAAAACATTCCAATTGAGAGATAGTCTACAAAATATCTGACCAGTACTCCCCAAAACTGTCAAGATCCTCAAAAACCAGCAAAGTCGAAGAAAGTGTCACAGTGAAGAAGAGACTAAGGAGACATGATTACTGAATTTAATGTGGTCTCCCAGACTGGGACTCTGGAAGGTAAAAAGGACCTGAAGAAAAGTGAAGGGAATTTGAATAAAGGATGGACTTCGATTGAAAGTAGTGTACACTGGTTCAAATATAGCATACTAATGTCTGATTCTAATAATGGAGGAAACTGGGCAATGAACTTATGGGCTGTTTCCTGTATTATCCTTTTCACTTCGTTCTGTATCTTTCTAAAACTACTCTAAAATAAAATTTTATTCCAAAAAATAAAAGGAAGTTGGATATAGAAAAAAAAAAGTGAGAGGTGGTTATCAAAAGGAAATAGAAGTTAATAGTCAAAAGTGGGAGCTCTCAATCCATTGGAGCCTGCGGACTGTCAGCCCTGGAGGGGGAAAAAAAAGTCAAAATTCATCTCTAAATGCCAAGGAGAGCTGTTTGGAACAATGTGTTAAGAATAGCTGGGAGTTATTCATAAACACAATTAGCACCTTGACTGACTAGGAGCCAAAAATAAGGTAGCTGTGGGCGAGCAAGCAGCCCAGGGTCATAAACAGGTCCTGCAATGGCGTCTAAAACGAGAGAAGGTGACCCAAAAGGAATGTGTCAGGTAAACAGAGTCCACATTTGTCAAAAGAACCCTTATGTTATGTGTTCTCCCTGGTGTTTCTAATTAGGAGGAAGAGCTGACTTTCTCCACCCCCCCCAAATTGTCATGTTGACATTCTTGTCACTTGCATAAAGGTTTTTATGGCTAGATATAGGCAGCCCCTGTTGCTCACACCTTGAATTTTGCCTAGTAGGAAAGGACCTAAAAACAATTCCTCGCAATGCTGGATCTGACCAGCCTTCCGCTTCAGCAGCAGCTTCTTTATTTGGAGGGAATGAGTCATCCATTTCTCACCTTTCTTACCAGCCAAGTATTTTTAACTTACTGTCAGCAATGGAGTGAACATAGAGTCTATGAGGGAAAAGACAAGTCCATTTTTCACTTTTCTGCATTTGGTTGCTGAATCCAAGAATGCATTAGAGCACAAAGGAAAGTCTTCCATGGAAAAAAATCATATTGGTCTGGTTAACAATTTTTTCTCCATTTTGTTAATTGCCCAAAATGAGTCTCTGCTACCTAACCAGGGACCACTTTTCACCTGGAGGCAGCTTCTCTGTACCAATCTGATGACAGAAACTATATGTGGCAACCTTGAGCTCCCCAATGGCTCCGGGCATAGAAAAACGTAGAGATGCATCTAGCTCCCTATACCAGATGGACCTGACCCAGAAGCTAAGCTTCTGTGTACCTGTTCTGCTCGACCTCAAAGATCTGGGGTAGGAAAGAGACAAAGTGTGGACTGCTGCTTCAGAGCCACTGGGCACACTGATACTCAAGAAATGGAACTCCAACATCTAAAAGAAACTGTCAACATTCCATTAGGTTCTTAGGTCTAAACGGAGCAAATGCAGGTAGGGAGGTAAAGGCAATTGATCCAATAAGGAGAGAGTGGCATTTTCTCATCATCAATGTAAGTAGATAAGATGTCAATGAAAAACATTTAAGCAAGACTTCTGTTGCTCCTCTTATTGTTACTTCCATGATAGATATAGACTGAATTTCACTGGGACAGAAAAGGAAATGGCAATGACTGGATATTGCAGAATGATGAAATTCAGATAATACACTTTTGTGTGGTGCAGTGAAAAACAGAAGGAATGAATTGTGCCTTGGAATAGGAATGCCAGGGGAAATACCAAAGCCAATTAAGATAACGAGGAACAGATACGCTGGCTGAGCACAGACTCCATGCCCAGAACCATCGGCATAAAAGCTAGAAGAAGGAAGTTAAGGTGAGAAAGGCTCATCTATAAAAGTTGATCAGAATGAGATGCTCAAAGTATGGAGGCTGGAAGACGAGCACAAAGGAAGGGTCTGACAGAGGAGGCAGGACAGTCAGTGGAGGCAGAAGGAGGTAGTGAAACTGGAATTATCCAACTCTGAAGAAAAACCCAAAGGGTCTGGTCTGCCCTCAAAGTCTCTGAAGACATTGGATGGTGAACCCAAACTCAAGTCTATAAAAGGAAAGTAAATAATTATAGTTAACACTTATATAGCAATTGCTGCATACCAGATGCATGTAAATATATTAACTCAGTTAATGCTTCTAATAATCCTACGAGGTAGGGACTTCATTGTCCTACTTTATTGTCCTATTTTATAGATGAGGAAACTGAGGCACAGAGCAGTCAGGTGACTTGCCCACGGTTACACAAGTGATCAAAATTGCCATTATATGCTGATTTACATCACACAAAAGATGACCACTGCCAGGAAAAAACATGCAGCTTAGAACTGTGTTAGGATCTAAAATAATTACATTTGACCCTTGAACAACAAGGTTTGAACTCATGGGTCCACTTATACAAGGATTGTTTTCAATAAATATGGTACTGTACCGTAGATATATTTTCTCTTCCTTGCCATTTCTGTAATATTTTATTTTCTCTAGCTTACTTTATTATAAGAACACAGTATATTACATATAACGTACATATAACGTATTATAAGAACACAGTATATTACATATAACGTACATATATTACATATAATGTGTTAACTCTTTATGTTTTCAGTAATGCTCCTGGTCAACAGTAGGCTGTTAGCTAAGTTTTGGAGGAATCAAAAGTTATATGTGGATTTTCGACTGCGCAAGGTACAGATGCCCCTAACCCCCCATGTTGTTCAAGGGTCAACTATATTTTATTTTTTATTTTTCCAAAGTAGGCTCCATGCCCAATGCAGAGCCCAGTGTGGGGCTTGAACATAAGACCCTGAGATCAAGACCTGAGCTGTGATCAAGAGTCAAATGCTTAACCAACTAAGCCACCCAGACACACCATGGGTCAACTGTGTTTGAAAGTAAACTGTTTGAAACCACTTTATTTCTCCATATTTGTTCCTTTGCTCAACAATGTTATAAATATCTAGTGAATGCACCCTGTGCACTGGGCACTGTTCTAGGATTTGGGGATACAAAACATTTTAAAAAAATCTCTTCTGAGCATGTGTTCTAATAAAGGGTAACAGACAAAATAAATAATAATATATAGTATATGACAATTAGTATGGTGGACACAAAGTGGGGAAGAAGGACAGGAGTGGCATCTAAAATTTTCAATGGTGTAGTCATAGTTCTTGCTGATGCCTAAAGGCTGTGAGGGGCCAACCTATGCAGATATCTGAAGACAGTATTCTAGGCAGAAGGAACAGGAAATATAAATACTCTCAGGCCACAACATGACAAAATACCCAAGGGGATTTTGTGATGAGAATGGACTTTACTTTGGCTGAGTCCCTAGGCCAAGCCTAAAAATGTTCTTTTACTCCATAAATAAATGAAGTATAAATCATTTCTAAATTACATATATTTGGGGGTTTTTTATTTTAAATTCCAATAGAGTTAAGATACAATGTTATATGGAAAGAACCTAGATGTCCATCAACAGATGAATGGATAAAGAAGAGGTGGTATATATATATATGTATGTATATATATATATATACATATATATATAATGGAATACTATGCAGCCATCAAAAGAAATGAAATCTTGCCATTGTGATGACATGGATGGAACTAGAGGGTATCATGCTTAGCGAAATAAGTCAATCAGAGAAAGACAACTATCATATGATATCCCTGATATGAGGAAGTGGAGATGCAACATGCGGGGTTTGGGGGGTAGGAAAAGAATAAATGAAACAAGATGGGATCTGGAGGGAGACAAACCATAAGAGACTCTTAATGTCACAAAACAAACTGAGGGGGGCCGAAGGGGGGAAGGAGAGGGTGGTGGGGTTATGGACATTGGGGAGGGTATGTGCTATGGTGAGTGCTGAGGGGTGTGTAAACCTGGCGATTCACAGACCTGTACCCCGGGGCTAATAATACATTATATGTATATTAAAAAATTTTTAAAAAAGATACAATGTTATATTGTTTCAAGTGTACAATAGAATGATTCAACAATTCCATACATTACTCAGTGTTCAACTGATAAGGGTACTCCTTAATCTCTACCTACTTCACCCCGCACCCCACCCACCTCTCTTCTGGTAACCACCTGTTTATTCTCTATACCGAAGAATCAGTTTCTTGGTTTCTCTTTTTTCTCCTTGTTGTTTTTTTTTTTTAATTCCACATAAGAGTGAAAACATATGGTACTGGTCTTTGCCTGACTGACTTGTTTTGCTTAGCATCATACTCTTTTTATTTCCATCCATGTCACTGCAAATGGCAAGATTTCATTCTTTTTATGGCTGAATAATATTTCATTGTGTGCCTAGGCCACATCTTCCTTATCCAAGGGTTAGTATCCAAATATATTAAGAACTTATTTAACTCAACACCCAAAAACCAAATAATCCAATTTAAAGATGAACAGATGATATGAACAGTCATTTCTCCAAAGAAGACATCCAGATGGCCAACGGACACATGAAAAGATGCTCATCATCATCATCAGGGAAATGCAAATCAAAACTGTAATGAGATATCACTTCACCCCCGTCAGAATGGCTAAAATCAATGATACAAGTGTTGGTGAGAATGTGGAGAAAAAGGACCCCTTGTACACTGTTGGTGGGAATGTAAACTGGTACAGCCACTGTGGGAAACAGTATGGAGGTTCCTCAAAAAATTAAAAAATAGGGGGCGTCTGGGTGGCTCAGTGGGTTAAAGCCTCTGCCTTCGGCTCAGGTCATGATCCCAGGGTCCTGGGATCGAGCCCCACATCGGGCTCTCTGCTCAGCGGGGAGCCTGCTTCCCCCTCCCTCTCTCTGCCTGCCTCTCTGCCTACTTGTGATCTCTGTCAAATAAATAAATAAAATCTTTTAAAAATATATATTTTAAAAAATTAAAAATAGAACTACCCTACAATCCAGTAATCACACTACTGGGTATTTACCCCCAAAAAATAAAAATACAAATTCAAAGGGATACCTACATCCCTATGTTTACAAATTATGCATATATACTGTTCTACCTAGAAGGATTTCCCTTTTTTCCCTTTGTAGATCATCCTTCCAGAAATAACTCAAAAGCCACCAATACCTCTCAGACTGTTCTTTCATCTTTTGGGAGAAGTAATACATGCTTTTTCCAAATTTCTTAGCCTGTATGTGTCACTTCCAAACTAGCTTTCAATTAGAGTTGCTTTTTGCCTTATCTCCCTTCAAATTATACATTGAGGGCAAGAAATGGATCTGATTCATCGATTTATTCTCTACAGAGCTTAGCCTTGCTTGTGGTAAGTGTACAATAAATATTTTTGAGAAGGTTTAAATTTGTACTTTCTATCAAATTAAGCTCCAAATTACAATATCATTAACCTCACATCCACATTTTTTTACAATGAGGAAATCTTGTTAGCTGTACTTTCTTTAATTTTTGGTTGCTTAATACTTAGAAAGGTTTTGGCCTAAATATTGCAACTCATCAATATGCAGTTTCAAGCTAACATTTTAAGTTCCAACAATCTTAAGGAGTAACACATTTTCCCCACACAATCATAAACAAAAGAAAAGGATTAGTTTCAACAACATTGTTGTTGAAATAAATAAAAATAACAGATTGCAAAATAGCTTTGCTTATTTAATCAAAAATTTTAAAAAGTATATTTAAATATCTCAAGCAGGTAAAACATGTAAAAATAGGCTGATTTTGTGCTCCGTCTGGCACTGACCGGTGACTTACGCCCTATTATTTCCCGAGTGGAAAATTCATTACAAAAGATGTCTTTTTGTAAGAAAACTATAAAATCCGACTGGAATTGTTAAGATATTATAGCCAATAAGTCATTCCAAAAATGAAGGAGACAGACAACGTAAGACAGAGTACTAAAGCATTTAAAACAATTTGCTCTAAATTTTTCCTTATTCCTGATATTCTGATGTAGAAAGGGGTCTAAATGTCATGGAACTAATTTGAAATGGACCAGGCAGACATTTCAGCTCCATGGTTATTATTGCTTTTAAAAGAACAGAAAATAAATGGGGAAGTCAATGAGAGAAACAAACTCCCTATTTGGGGGAAACAAAGTCCTTAACTGGATTCTGTGCCTCTCTCCATGAGTGACTGTAGGTGACAAAACCTGCTGGGGTATCTGGACCCCCATGAGGGAGACTCCCCTGTGGAAGCTGGTTGTTGGCCTGAGGAATGCTGATCTACAAAGCTCCATGTGGCCTCCTGACAGCGATGAACAGGGCTGATGCCAGCTCAAAAGATTCTGCTCAGGACCCTAGAACCTCTAAGACTTTGTATCCTCTGGCAGAAGGGCTGAGAAGAGAATGCTGAACCACAGTTCTAGCCATCACACTAGAAACTCTCCAGCCCCCAAGGAAAAACCATTTAATACTCTCTGGGCCCTCCTGAATATAAAAATATGAGCCTATCTCAGGAAAAACTCTTTCCCTTTTCCCAAACCAGCATTGCCTTTTCTTCCAAATTACAAGAGCATCACTACCTCAACTGTGTTGGATATAATTCTTTTTTTTTTTTTTTAACCCAAAGCCAATCTTAGCTGTCATTCTTACCATGCACAAATATCCACACAATAAATACTCTGTGGAGTACTTACCATGTAACTCACTATGCTAGGTTTGGAAGACACACTGAGTGAGGAAGTCTTGTTCCTGATAGTCACTAAGGGTAAAAGCAAAGAATGAGCAACCTAAAGTGCAGGCAATGACCACCCTTAGTCAACTTCTTTCTTGATGCCAGATGGCATATTTAAGAACATATCACGTGGGGCACCTGGGTGGCTCAGCCCGTTAAGTGTCTGCTGTCACGACATTCAGGTCATGATCCCAGGGTCCTGGGATCGAGCCCCGTGTTGGGCTTCCTGCTCAGGAGGGAGTCTGCTTCTGCCTCTGCTCTCTCTCCCTCCTTGTGCTCTCTCTCTCTCAAATAAATAAACAAAATCTTTAAAATATGTATATCACACAATGAAAGACACTGGTACACACTGATAGAAAGTGAGGTCCTCAGGGAGAATCAAGGCTGTATCATGACACAGGGGGAGGTTTGTCAAGTTCCACAAGCCACAACAGCCCCCACTCCACCCACCTCCATCCCAATTCCAGTGCTAACCTTACGGCATCCTCTGCTGCCCAAAATAATAGCAACGCATTTTTCCCTTTTCCCACAGTCCTATTTCCCCTTGCAGTCTATAGGGAGTAAGTAGAACTGGGGCTAAGGGAAATAGAGTACATTTTTTGGCTATTTCCAAAACTGATTCATGACATTAGCAGACACAGACCCTTGGGGTGGGGAGTGGAGTGTTTTTGGAGATTCTAGAGATTTGGCTTTATCAAAGGCCAAATCCTAGAAGAGTCAGAACAAAGAACTCCCAGAGCAGGACACCTCTAAATGAAAACTGGAGCACTTTTCCCACCACTTGGATAAGAGATATGTCTGAAGGTCTTGCGTGCTGTGAGGACCTAAAGAGTGGCTTGGCATGCTGTCCCTTCCCTGGATGGAAGCCAGAGGACCACAGTTGTGTCCACACCAGAAGTAACAAGTAAGAGAGGGGGATCTCAGAACAGAAGAGGCTCTGAGATTTCCTACCCTCCCACAATGTGCTTCCATAGCTCATGGGAAAGCCCTGTGCCCCACATGATGTCAAGATGTATGTTAAAAGGGCTGAAGAAGAATAGAGGTAGCAGAGCCCCATATTGGTCCCCAAAGTCATGGCTTCCACAGGCTGGTACATGGAAAACAGCTAAGAGTTCCAAAGAAGGTACATTCTGCCCCTCCTCCCAAAGAAGTCACAGAAATAGCTAAGAGGCAGGGAGATCATTCTGGGGCAGAGGATACATATTACATAAATCCTTCATTGGTGACAAATGAATAAGCCATAGCAATTTCTAATAGAGTTACTAAAGGATGTTAGAAACTCCATCACAGCCATGGACCCAAAAAGGCAATAGCCCATGTCTACCCCACCCAGTCTTGACCAAGGGAGTCTGTAACCACAGTGCTCCCAGCGCATTGACACTGGCATCACAGAGCCCGTGTTCCAACTCCAGCTCTGCACCAATTCACACAACAGCATGTGTGAAGCTCAGGTTCACTAATTATGATAAGTGAAAGAAGGCAAGCTCAAAAACTGCATGCTGTATGCTTTCATTTATATGACCTTCTGGAAGAGGGAAATCATAGGACCAAAAAGACATCAGTGGTCAGTGGATCTGGGAGCAGCAGCAGGGGTTGACTAGAAAGGGGCCCTGGCAGGTAAAGGAACTGCTCTGTATCTACCTGCCTTTTTAAAAAATTCACATAAACGTACACCACAAAGAGCAGAGTTTGTCAGATGCAAATTTCTTAAAAAGTGTTTAAGAAAAAATAAAATAAAAAGCTCCATTTGCCAGTTAATGGCTGAGTGATCTTGCCCCTGTTATTAAATCTCTTTGTGTTTCCATTCTTCACCTTAAAAGGTAAGTAAAAACCTCTTCCTCACAGGAGTATTACATGGATTAAATCAGTCAGTGTGATTAAGGCACTTAGAACGGCCTGCCACACCTGACGGCCTCTGTAAGTAAGAGTCGTCATCACCCTGCCTGGTCTATGCCAGGGGTAGTGGACTATTTGTGTAGATCTCCTCTTCACTCATGCACCCACGCCCCCAAAGCTGGGAGAGATTGGCTTTGTACCCTCCTAGCTGCTTACATCACCAGGATTTGCACCCTCCAGTACCTGTTAGTCCTCAGCTATTGGTGGCCCCTGGGGGTAACCTTGGGTTCATGTGGAGATACAAAAGTCTAACCCTTTTCCCAAATTTGGGACAACTCTGAAGGGCCATGCCAGCTCCAGAACTCCCTGTAGGATTGGTTTTGGCCTTGACTGCAACCCCACCATGGGTCCAACACGGCCCACCGGTGATGCCTTCTTCATAGGCAGTGAAGAACCCAGACCACCTGGGTTCATTTCCTGGCTTGGCAACTGCCATTGCCTCTTGGAAGTTACTTACTCCTCTGTGGGTAGCTTTTCTCATGGGGTTCTGGCAAGGATAAAATGAGCTCATGAATGCAAGTTCTTTGAACAGTACCTGGCACATAGCAAAAACTGTGAATTGTTAACTGTGATTTTCCAGTTCACAGTGATCCAGCCTTCATTGGACTTCTTGTGACCCTCATTGTCCAGTCATGTTCACTTAGCTTATTCCACAATATTACTTAGAGTTTTAATGTAGATTTATGTTTTCCTGTTGCTTTATCTCAACTATAAATGAATGAGTCCTATTTCAGTTTGCAAAACAGGGATTCAGAGAAATTAAATGATTTGCCCGAGATGAGACAGCCAGATGGTGCCATGCCAATTTGTTCTCAGAACCTGGGCTTTTCCCATTACACCACACCAGTTACATAAGAAGCTACTGAGAAAGTTGCTCCTTAGACATATTTAAGTGCATGTGCCATGTAAAATATGGGTCTTAATAAAGAGACAATTATGTTTAAGTTGAAAGAACATAAAAGAGTGATAGTCCAACACCCTCTCCCTAATACTAGTGCCTTCTACATTTCCACCAAGTCCCTGGCGGTCTAGCCTCTTCTGAATCTTGTCAGTGACAAGGAACTCACAGCTTCCTGAGGGAGCTTGGTTTTGTGACACTTTCTCCATCGGAAGGGAGCTATTTTAAGCTGCTTTTCCTAACTACTACTTTCCCTCAAAGCTCCTAGTTCTGTCTGTGGAGCCACACCAAATAAAATAAATCTTTCATCCATGTACTAGCCTCCAAGTATTTGAAAACAGTTATTATATTCACATTCTTGTTTCTGAGCTAAATAATGCAGATGTCTTCCACCAACCCTCCAAACACAAAGCTTCAGTCACCTATCTTATGTATATTCTTTTGGACACATCCTGGTTTGTCAGCACCCAGAAATATAATACCTGAATCTAAACAGATTCCCAGCTCTGAATTAAGCAAGTCAGGAAAAAAAAAAATGCTAAACCCTTCATTGATACAAATACTAATGCTTTCACCAATTCTGCCAAGGGACGACCTTTTTCTGGAAGTTGTGTCACTATGGGGACTCATGTGACTTAACAAAAATGTGTTCTAAATCATTCTCACCCTTTCCTATCATTGTGTTGTTTCATGATGATCATACACTTAAAATTTGTCTGATTAGATATAATCCATTATTTTAATATGTCAAGGGCATTTTGTCAACTCATCTACATCTAAAATATTAACTTTCTCTAATTTGAATCCACTTGAAAATTTCATCAGCCTGTCATTGAAGTCTACCTCCAAAACATTTGTGGAAATAATTGCCTACAAAAGGCAGTGAGAAGGCCTCCCTCAAGCATGCTCCTGACTGCTCATTCATGCCCCTTTGGGGTTTTGTGTTCAACCAGTTACAAATCTTACTCAGCACTATGAAACCTGCATCTCCCCACATTTTTCTCAAAGATATCATGAGTGACTTTGTCAGATATGGACCAGAATTTCAGGGTGTTACATTTCTGTCATTCCCATAATTGCCTGATCTGCCAGCCTCTTTCCAGGTTGTCACAGAGTTCCAGCTCAAGGATAAAAGATATTGAATACCACACCAAGGGGCAAAAACAAGGACCTTTGGGTGGAGTTCACAAGATCTGCTTTCAACCAGCTCTGAGGACTATGAAGAGAAGACACAGCCTATGGTGGAAGGTAATGGGAACAGGACACATTAGAAACACTAAACCAAACCCACAGAGCAGAGGGAAAAAGAAGAGTGAGGAGGTTTGAGGCTGGAGAGAGGTAAGAGGGTCCAGACCTTGTAAGGCATGTTAGGGAATCTGGACTTTATCTTGAGGGCAATGGAGAGCCATTGACTGATGTTAACATAAGAGTGACATGATTAAATTTGCATTTTGCAAAGATCACAGGCTGGTCTGTAGACTTTCGCTTTGAGAGAGAAATGGGAATAGTTAACCTCTAAGGTCCAGACCAATGTAAAGAGTCTGTAGTTCTATTGCTTAGCTAATTAAGAAACCCAAAGGAAGATTAGCTTCCTCTGAAGTATTGCATTTTCCTGTTCCTCATTAAGTTGTCTACACTCATCACTCCCATTGGGTGTATTCTGGTGTGATGTGTGTGTGTGTGTGTGAGGGGGATGGAAATTGAGGGGAGTTGGTATAGCTAACATCACAATACCCTTGCATGTCATGGATAGAACAGGTTCTCCTAGCACTGACATTCTTCCCACTCAACAAGCTGGGCGGCTGAGAAATGAAACAATCAGTGAGCCTAATTCATAAGCGGCTAAGTACACAAGTTCCAACTACCAATATTGAGAGAATCAAGGAAGTGACAAAAGGTTGACAGAGACTTGATTAAAATTTCATTTTTACCAAGCATCATGCTGTCAAAAAAATGTAGCAGATGATTAGGTGGTAAATTCAGGATTCCTTATGTCACTTGTTGAGAAAAGTTAGCTATAACTTGTAAATAAGAACAAAAGGATGAGTGTACATTGTTTCAATGTCACGCTGAAATAGTGTTGAACAGGCTTGCTCAAGGATTACTTAATTTTCTAAAACAATCCACCATCGCTTGACTTTTCTCTTTAAAATATAATTAAAGGCTCAGGTTCTGTGAACTTACATGCTATCTTACAGACCTGTGTCTAAAACATAGTATTTTCTGTCCAGATGAAAAAAAGAACCCCAAATATTATAGTTTATTGTACTGTTGGAGACTGATCAGTTTGTTTCTACTGTAACAATCCTTCTTCTATTAAATTACCTACAAACACCCTGCTCCCCAAATGTTCTTTGAACCAGCTTTATGATTTACAGACTTCCTCATTAATAAATGAGTCAGATAATGTCTGACATGTGTTCATTCTGTATTTGTATGAAATTCATGTTTTAACTTTTTGAAAATTATTCTTTGACGTTGTTAGCATTCAAGAATTCAGTGGAGGGGCGCCTGGGTGGCTTAGCTGGTTAAGCATCAGACTCTTGGTTTCAGTTCAGGTCATGATCCCAAGGTTGAGGGATCAAGCCCCACATCCCGCTCCAAGCTCACAGCAGAGTCTGCTTGAGAGTCTTTCCCCCTCCCTCTCCCGGTTCCTCTACCCCTCCCCCTGCTCAAACTCTCTGTCTCTGTCTCTCCCTCTCAAATAAATAAATAAATAAAATCTTAAAAAAAAGAATTATGTATAATTTTTCACAGTACCCTTTCTGCCG
This sequence comes from Mellivora capensis, assembly GCA_004024625.1. Lineage (NCBI taxonomy): Eukaryota > Metazoa > Chordata > Mammalia > Carnivora > Mustelidae > Mellivora > Mellivora capensis. The sequence continues at coordinate 153,662 of PISX010000518.1, forward strand.
GATTTCAAGGTCTGATTTTGGGGGGGTCAGGGTGATTTTTTTCTTCATAATGGTTTTTTGTTATCCCTTCTTCATCTTATGTTGACTCTAGCAAGTAGATCAGCAGATTAGCAGGGCACAATTGTACATCCTTATACCTGGCATCTAAGAAAACAACACATATGAGGAATATTATACAGGCGGTAGAAGAAAAGGGTATATGTAACTTTTCCTTTTGGCCACATCCCTTCTCCATTTTAACTGCTGAAATTCCCCTCACAAAAAACAAAAACACTTCCTAGAAAGGTCTTCTAAGTTGTGAGGGGATTCTTATCTGTTTATTTTTTTTTAAGATTTTATTTATTTATTTGACAGACACAGAGATCACAAGTAGGCAGAGAGGAAGGCAGGGGGGAGGAGCAGGCTTCCCACTGAGCAGAGAGCCCGATGCGGGACTCAATTCCAGGACACTGGGATCATGAACTGAGCCAAAGGCAGCGGCTTAACCCACTGAGCCACCCAGGCACCCCAAGGATTCTTATCTGTTTAAACAGAATATATGGGGTGGGTTTTTTTTTAAGTTATTTATTTATTTATTTATTGTTTGTTTGTTTTTTGTTTAATCACTACACCCAGTGTGGGGCTTGAACTTATGACCCTGAGATAAAGAGAGTTGCAAGTTCTTCCAAAAGAGCCAGTTGGGCACTACTAAATAGAAATTATATTTAAAACCAAATCAGAATGCCCCTTACTGCTTTGTTGGTATACTGGGGTCTGGAGTTGCCCCTTTTATTTTGTTCTATAGAGTTCCTATATGTCTGGGTTTGTTACCCTGCATGATAAACATGCATGAGACCAGGTGCTAGGTACTAGTATAAGATTATTCATCTGGTGTTGTTTCTTACAGACACATGAAAACCAATACAAAAAATAAAAGACCAAATTAATGAAAAATTTCATCAAAAGCTAATACCAGACAGAACCCAAATCTTCTGTTTCATCTCCTATGGAAATTATTCTTTCCAATGAAAAGAAACACTGGTATGTTTTCTTATATATTTATAACCATCATCTCAATTTTCCACACACTGAACCTGCTGTTTTTCTCCATGTAAAAAATGGTTTTGTCCCCAAACATCATATAAAAAGGACAGAGAGGAAGTGAGCGACTCTGGCCCCTTACCACCATGCTAACTGCTAACTCATAGCTAAACTGCTCTCACTAATGTCAATTAGAATCACCTAGTCTTCTTAAAATCTGTTATCTGGGTTCTTGTGGCTTTTTAAAAATATAATATTTGTTTTAGTAACTCAGATTTGGGATGATTTTGATGATTAGCATAAATTTTAGCTCCTTTTATGCCAGAAGCATTTCCTATTTCAAAACTGCTCAGGCAATAAGTATTCTGCTGTTCTTTTTCTGGCTTTTATGGGATCTTACAGCTTGAGCCACTGCCATCAAGGTACATTATATATGAAGCACAGTTCTCAAACATGGGATCTACCTAGATTGCCATTAATACTGTAGCTGGAATCTTCCGGATCATGCTGGTCTTTTAAAATAATCTCTGAGAGATGCTGGTAGGCCAAAGAGCATCCTACAATGGGGACTCTAGACAATGGAGGGTGGATGTTTGTTTTCCTTCCTCACTGAGTCCCTGTGACTGCCTCAGGCTTGGGGTGATCCTGGTGGCCTGTGAGCAGGGGAATGGGAGGCCCCAGAGGGGTGAGGCTCTATAAACCCACCTGAGCCAGAATCACCCCTTTGAAATCCTGGTACCGTGTGCCCTACACCCCACAGCCCAGGGGCCGTGCTGGTAAGGAAGAAGAAGGCTGCAAAGGGAATGGCCGCCTGGCATATTTAGTAAATGAGCTGCCTGACCGTAATTTGAATTGTGAGAAGCAGTTTTCTCTCCTCTTGATTTTCTGTGATTTCCTTTATTTCCTTAGTTACTTCAGTCCCACCTTATTTCAGAAACAATTGGGGGAAGGCTTGGAGTGATTTAAGCAGTGCTCCACTGAACGGTGCACCCAGGAAACAATTTGCTTCTCACTGTTCCAGGTCTGTTTTTAGCTTCCAAACAATTAAGCAGGAGCACATAAGCGCTCCCAGGCTGAGCCTGCGCCCACAGCAACAGCCGCACAGGAAGAGGGGAAAAGAGGAGGGAGCCAGTTAACCTTTTCCAGGCCCCAGACCACAGAACTGTTTCAAGGGAGATCAAGGAAGGGCTCAACGTAGAGACCCCACAGTGCTTCCAAATGTGCCCTCCTGCCTTGTTGTTCATCTTGCCCCTCAAGCAGTTTGGAAGGAAAGGCTGTGGACCATACCTCTTTCTAGAGCCGCTCAGCCTTCGTTGAAATCAAACCAGAGAGGAGCAGGAGGTGTGGTCAAACCAAGCAGCACATCCCGCAGCACACACCGAGGAGGTTACCCATTTCCTATGCATGAGTCTAAAGAGAGCAGACTGCCCACTCAGAGAGCTCAGGGTACAATGAACCAGCAGAAGGTAATTTGGGTCAGCATGTATCATAAGCCAAAGAGGAGAGTGGGTGGGGGCAGAGCTCTTCTGAAGCTGGAGAAAAAACGATTTTGTTATCATCCTTAGCCGGTGTTTCTCGGGCACTTCTCCACGCTAGGAGCACAGAACACAAAAACCACCAATCACCAGGCTCCGTCCCTGCCTTTGACGTGCTCACGGTCTAGACAGGCACATCAGTGGAGCAGAACTGCATTTCACTGAGGATTGGATTCTAGAGTCGGCTCTCAAGACAAAAATTGGAATAAATCTTATGCAAGATTTCACTTGAAAATCCTTTAAGAAAGGGCTGGATTTTCCTCCAGTGTCAAAAGCAACTATCCTCTGACTGGGTTCCTGGTAAAGTAGTTAGTTGTCTTGCATTCAGGATCAGATCATGTGTAAAAGAAAAATATTTAAATACTGGGTTCTTCTTGAGCATGGAGAGCTGCCCATCAATGGGAACCTGGGAAATGGAGCTCAGCTAATATAGTGTGAGATTTAGGTCTCCCAACTTAAACCCACTCCTTTTTCAATAAATACATGCTTTTTCAGTCAACTCATCTTTTTTTTCCTTGCTTTCCCACTTTCTCAGTTGTTTTGTTGTTGTTGATGTTTTTTAATCTAGTTATCTCTCCTTGTTTTCCTCTCAGCACCTCCCCCCTCTGTCTTTGGTTTATTGGTCAGATTGCATATTAAACACATATAAGGGGCAGGTATCCTGGGCCTCACTTTAAGCAAAGTGATGACTGCTATGACTGAATAAAAGTTGAACTAAAATACTGTAGAAGATAGTTTTAATGGCCTATTCAGAAATTAACCTACTCTGGATTAATGAGTTCAGATAGGTTAATTCCAAAGGAATGTTGGAATTAAGAATGACCAAGAACCTTTCTAACCCATGCACCAGCAGGGAGACTGAGTTGGGGGGGTTGTGCTTTGCTGAGAAGAGAACAGGCAGGAAAAACCCAAACGTACAGTCCATTCTATTTCGTGTTCTTGGTTCCCTTGGTAAACAGTAAAACCATGTGTGCCATAGTTTTAGCTAAGGTGTTGAAGTTGGTAAGATGTTCATGCTCTCTCCTCTTCCATCAAACTTTCCCCAATCTGTTCTCTACCACATTCATCCTTTCCCCATCAATATCCCAGCACATTTAGAAGCTCTAATACAACACTTCAGGACATGCTATACTTACTCATTATGTGTTGGCCTTCATTTGTCTCCCCTGCCAGGTATGTGTCTCCTTGAGCAGCAGGGCCATACTTTGCTGTTTGTATTAAACTGAGCTCAACTAGCCATTTCACAAGTAGAATCTTTATCTGGGAAAGTAAGAGACAGAATGAGGAGATGCACTGTTTTTGTTACTAAGTGATGACATGATGAAAATATTGGCTTTAGAAACTGACTCATTCACTACCTTTGTATTGTCCATGTTTTTAATATCATCAGTTTTCATTTTTATTTTCAGAGATGCGTCCTGATAAAAATGAAAGGGTGTATGACACCAAATGTAGAACCTGCTCAAACAGCTTGGCTCTACCTTGTAAAGCCTTCTGGTTCCCAAGTCATTTTACTCTTAGTAAAAACTGACAGAAATGATTGTTTTTAAAAAAAACCTAGAAGCTTCTTTAGACATCAAGTAGTCTTTACTATACAACCTTGCAATGATTTAAGTACAAATCAAATTTAGAACATAGGGATTAATTTTCCCTTTAAAATGCATAAGGATTTGCAATGTTTATTGTACTGTAACTTCTCCATTGAAAACAAAGTGGCCAGGCACAATGATGTTAACATGTTCCATGCAAAAGAAAATTCACTTGATCTTACCTATTTTTACAAATATATTTTAGGTTTGATCTTTAATAACATAAATTAGTTGATTATTATGCTCACTAAGCTCATCCAATAGACCAGTATAAATGCCTTACATAAAGCCTTACCATACATTGTACCTTGACCTTCTTCTCTCCTAACTGGAAAAGGTTAGCCTTTCCTCTTAGTGTGCATCTTTCTTTTATTGCTTACTCAGGATCTCCACATTTAAATTGTACAGCTAAAGACTGATTCCAGAAGAGCGACCTGATTCCTCTACTCCAGCAAAATCATTTTCTCATGTCCAGGATCTATGTAGTTTCCCATAAATTCAAATTCAAAGTCCCTAATTTGGGAAACCAACCTTAGAAATGACTGACATGTATGGTTAATACAGAAAAAAGTAAAGTAATAAGTTCTGGTTCTGTCAAAGAAGCAATGATTCTGGCCACTTCATTCATTGTTCGTGGCAGTTATAATTAAGTTCTTTCGAAACAGACACTGTATGTCAAAAACCATAAAAAATGTCCAATATAGTAACTACACGTTCTGTTCCTCAGATGTAAAATCAACCTGCAAAATTTTTATAGGGATCACTGAAGTCAGATTTTACCACAGTGGCCCCTCGTTCTGCCCAGACTATAAAACCTTTCATTGAATTGTTACAGTATAATAATTTGGAGGGCCGTAGGATGTGAAGAAAAATGAACCCTCATGCATTATTGGTGGAAATGCAAACTGGTACAGCCACTATGGGAAACAGTGTGGAGGTTCCACCAAAAATTAAAAATAGAACTACCATATGATCCAATAATTCTACTAGTGGGTATTCACATAAAACAACAATGATGACAAAACCAAAAATAAATAAATAAAACCAAGACTAATATAATTCAAAAAGTTATATTCTTATGTTTATTGCAGCACTATATACAATAGCCAAGATACAGAAGAAACCCAAGCACCCATCCATAGATAAATGGATAAAGAAGTGCTGTATACAGACACATTGGAATATTACTCAGCCATAAGAATGAATGAGATCTTGCCATTTGTAACATGGGTGGAGCTAGAGAGTATTACACTAAGAGAAATAAGTCAGTCAGAGAAAGACAAATACCAGATGATTTCACTCATAGAATTTAAAGAAACAAAGCAAAGGAACAAAAAAAGGGACAAACAATCCAACACACCCTTAAATACAGAGGACACACCAGTTGGTCTCAGAGGGGAGGTGGGGGGCTACTGGGTGAAATAGATCAAGGGGATTAAAGGGTATTAACTTCTTATTACAACACAAATCACAGAGGTGAAAAGAACAGCACAAGGAATATTGTCAATAAGACTGTGATGATATTCAGTGACGGAGGCTGACTACACTTACTGTGGTGAGCACTAATGTATAGAATTGTTAAATCATTATGCTGCATACCTGAAACTCATATAACACTGTACACTAATTATTTGGGGTGGGGGGGGAAGAATTGAGCTATGAAGAAAGGGATCTGGTGGGCCTTATCCTGAGAGAAAATTTAAGTCTGAAAAGCATGACAGTGATGCTTATCAGTGGAGGGCTGGGAGGTAGGATGAGGACACCAATGCATTTACACAAACCCAAGTGAAAGCCCCAGGTCTGCTACTCTATATTATGGGGCAGCTCATTTCACTTATTCTCACCTCAGTTTCTTCATCTGTGAATTGTGGGTACCAACATTTATTTTACAGGTGTGAAGAAGAAAGCAATGAAATATGGAAAACACCTAGAAAGTGCTTAACTCGGTGGAAGTGTTCAGTAAATAATAAAAATCAAGGTTTTCTAGAAAAGTTGAAACACACACAGGCTTTAACAGCAGTGAAGAAGACTTCTTTATGATTAACTGATAAGTTTTGTAACTGAGAAGAGGAAGAAATAATGAATTCTGCCTGCTTCACTGCCACTGTGTACCAAGTGCCTGTCAGTTCCTGGCAAATAGTAGGAGTTCAATACAGGATTTTCTTTTAATTTTTCATTTCCTCTACCTGCCTTCCCCTAATGTTATAGCATATCATCATAATTATCAAAACTGGATATCAATAAATATTTCTGAATGAATGTTGAATGTATATTTTTTAAATAATCGAAAGTAAGTTTACTATCCATCTATCTGGGATATCTTTCAGGAAATGCAGAAATAAAAAGTTCCTTTGAGTCTTACATTAATATACATCAGAATTCCAAAATTATTTTTGAGAGGAAGAAACAGTTTCTTTAAAGTGGTGGCTTAGGGCACCTGGGTGGCTCAGGTCAAGATCCCAGGGTCCCAGGATCAAGCCCCACATCGGGCTCCCTGCTTCTCCCCTTCCTCGGCCCCTCCCCCACTTGTTTCCTCTCTCTCTCTCTCTCTCTCTCTTTCAAATAAATAAATACAATTGTTTAAAAAAATTAAAGTGGTGGTTTTAATACAGACCCATTGAGCTCCTCCTGTGTAATTCCCACATGTAAATGGCAGGAGCCTTGCTCTGATTTGATACTTTTGATTCATCAGAGGGCTGGGCTCATGAATCTGATGAAGAACTGGACTTCAGCTTATTGGGGACACCAGGATTTACAACAATGAAATACATAGGTACACATTATGTACAACGTGAGTTATTCCATCTATTGTGAGAAGGGCATTTTTTCTATCACAACTCTTTGTTATGAATACCTTTCTATACTGCAGAGACATTTATCACACCCCCACCAATTTCGTGAAGAGATAGTAAGTCAGGGAGTTACCTAATTTGTGTCAAGAAAAAGGAAAAGATGTGTCAACAACAGTGTTTCCTCCATCCCAAAGATAGGTTAGTACTGTGTGGCTGATCCATTGGAATTTCCTGCTTCCTCTTTCACTGAAATGTTTTCTCTTTTCTGTTAAAGTAATAAATCAGAATCGGTAGAGCAGACCACAGTAATTCATGACCACAAACGGCATCGGAAATAATTGTCCTTGGTACACTACAGATATAGTAAAATCTATCTATTCAGACTCAACAGGACCAGATTTTTCTTTAAAGATTCAGAAAATAATTTAAAACATGAGACTTTGACCATCATATAAAGTAAATTCAATTATGCTCAGTTTTAGTGTTATATGATATTTGTAAGAATCTTTCTTCTTTTTTATACCAAGAATGAGGGGTAGCTTTCTGTTAACCAAAATAGCCATTTCCAACCATTCTAAATCAATAGGTGTCTCATCTGTACACCTTTTTTCTCTTCCTTCTTTGCCCCTCTTGCTCTTCCATTTGTTTTCCTTTTCCTTCTCTCTCCCTTTTTTTTTTTTAAGATTTTATTTATTATTTATTTGACAAACAGAGATTTGTCTGTTTGGCAGACAAAGTAGGCAGAGAGAGAGGAAGGGAAGCAGGCTCACCACCGAGCAGAGAGCCCCAATGTGGGGCTCGATCCCAGAACCCTGAGATCATGACCTGAGCCGAAGGCAGAGGTTTTAACCCACTGAGCCACCCAGGTGCCCCTCCTTTTCCTTCTCTGAGGTGATTTTCATTATTCCTGCTGCCCCAGACCCTCTTCAGACACACCTTAGTTATTGCTGAAGACTCATACCAACACTGATCCACAGATAGTGTGCTCAGTAGAACTGAGGCAATGGACTTGTTCCTCACTGAGTCCAGAACAAGAGAACATACACTGCCCTGGGTAAAAGAATTGTTTGGGATAGCCACCCTTCTTGAGTATCTGCTATGAAATTGTGGGTAAGTATTTAAAAGTCTTGAGGTATTAGTTGCTTTTTTCTGAATAATGACATCTCTTCTGTCTCAAATTCATCTCTTGAGACCTTCATTAGAAAGGATTTTCCCTGTCCTCTTTTTTGCACTGCCTCTGACCTCCTAATGCTGCCTTCGGAAGCCAACAGCCAGTGAGTTTTTAATCAATCACTCTAGCTATCATCTGGCTAACCATGTGTTTTCAGAAATATACTTTTCATTCAAAGACCGATTTAAAGTATATCTAATAGTAATGATATAGTAATAGTAATTACTGGAATAGTAATTGCAGGTACATGGCATTCATTGACTTGAGATGACTCCAATACTTCTCCACTTTCCAAAAAAAACGATTAGAATTTTTTTTTCTCTCAAGAATATGTTCTCCTTTACATACATTTAGTCTCTCAGTCAAATTTCAAAGTATCTAACATTCTGAAAGAAGATATTTTTAGACAGACTTTACATAGTTGTTGCCCAATTACTAATTTGACAGAAAACCATTTGGGGCAAACAGAAATTGAACCTCTAACACTCACCAAATAGTTACAGAGTACCTAACGTTGTTATATGAAGATACTCAACGAATATCAAATATAGTTCCTGATTGCAAAAATTTTACAACTCCCTGTGGTGATAATAGTCATCAGATTTTAGGATGAAAAGTAATACAAGTTCATCATTTTAGAGATGGAAGCAGGAATAATTCAGGGTCTACAGAATAAAACACAAAAGAGAAAAAGATGGTTTAACCACCCACAAAATAAAGTTCCTTCTCTATCTTCTAGAATTAGCAAAAACAATACTGCTTTCCATTTGGAAAAAGTCCAGATGAGCGTCCAACAATGACATTATACTGCAAAGATTATCAGCAGATGACCATAACAGAGCAGCTCAACAGAAGAAGTCTTAAGTAGTTGGCTGAAGACATCTTCGAACAAAACAAAAACAAACAGAAAATACCAGAGCTCCTGAGAGAGGGCCTGCTGCCTACCTTCCAGCATCTGATGCCTTTGACAGATGGAGGAGAGGGTGCAGCAGACACTCTGATGCGGACATGCAAAGGGCTCCTAGAGCAACACATTCAGGCAAGTCCTGTGACAGCTGGGGAACGGTGACTCCCGGACACTGAAAGGCGGCCTTGAGATGACAGGAGATCAGAGCTCCTTTTTTGTTTTTGTTCTTGCTATCAATATGTGATACAGCCAATTCATTATAGGTTTATGTTATTTTCCGTTAATTAAGTTTTTTATTATAACTTTGTTAAAATGTGCTTGTGGTATGATTTTTTTAAAATATATATTCCCAAGAGACATGCAAAAGGAAAACTGTGCCACCTGACAATTTCCCATGAAAGTAATTATCTGTTGGTTGTACATGGATGCAAGTGCCTCAAGGGATATTTTTGCTAGAGGAGCGAAAAATGGCAGAAAAGACTCCTAGATGAAAGATAGTGGAATGTGACATGATATGCTGGGACATGTTTGGATTAGTAAGGAAGAGAGAAATACATTCCAAATGAGCTACAAGATGAGAGCCTAAAACCCACGTCAAAAAATGAAGCCTGCATAAACAATGAATTCTGGTACACTGAAAAGAAATTTAAAAAACAAAAAATTACAAAAAAATTAGGAATAAACTTTAAAAAAAAAATGAAGCATGAAACAAGTGGTAGCAGAGTTCAATAGATGTTGAGGAGTGTTTGGGGGGCAAGGAGGGAGGCAGAACAGCCACTGGGAAAGAACAACACCCAGTGCAGGGGCAAGAGGCAATGCTCTGTGGTCCAATGTATTTGTTGCTCACTTGCTTCCTTGATTTCAATGTTGAGGGTTCTGCTCCAATGCTGAAGCACCTGTTGTGGGTTTCAACGGTCCAGCCATTCCTTTTCTTTCCACTGGACAAACAAGAATGGGGTCATCCCATTCAGGAAAAGTACCACCCATCCCATAACCAGAAGGTGTTCCATAGGGTCTACCTAGATTTGAATATTTTGTTGACGGTTCCTTCTGTGGCACATGACCTAGACCACAGTACCGACTTATTTGGTGAAACATCAGCCTGGATGTTGCTGTGAAGGTCTTTTGTTTGTTAGTTTGTTAAATAAGATTAATATTTAAATCAGTAGACTCTGAATAAAGCAGATTACTGTCCGTAAAATGAATGGGCCTTATCCAATCTGTTGAAAGTCTTAAAAGAGAAAAACAAAAGTGCCTCCAAGGAAGAAGAAATTCTGTCTCTATAATGCTGGGATGCTCAATTACAAGATCAGCTCTTTCCTGGGTTCCACCCTCTCAGTCTGCCCTGCTGATTTCAGACTTGACAGCCTCACAAATCATGTGAGCCAATTGCTTAAAATAAGCATCTCTTAATAGATAGACAAGACAGTCTCCTATTGGTTCTGTTTCTCTGGAAAATACTGACTGATATATATATGTTTAGGGTATAAAATCATAGAAATAAAAAGGAATTTGACTACCATAACCTCAGATAGTGTGAATAACAAATGACTATGTATATTCAGTATACGTAATGAATAAATACATTACATACATACATTAGTTACATACTGTAAAATAAAAGTTACATATTCCTGAATACATAATTCAGGAAGTCAGTAATGTCACTGCCATACTTAGCAGCTGAAAACAAGGCCAAAAGGATATATCTTTCAAGGTAGCCTAAATTCTGTAACAAACAACCCCCAAATTACCACAACTTGACATAATAAAATGTTACTTCTTGCTCATATAACAGCCCAGTGTGGGATGATGCGGAGGTACTCTGCTCCACACAGTCATTCATGAACACAGACACCTTCACTCTTGGGGTTCTAACCTCATGTTGGCCCTTAAAGTTCTCACTCTCAAGCCAGCTGATGAGAAAGAAGAGCAGAGAAAAGAGTCATGAGCACACATGGCAACTTTTATGGGCCATTCCTAAAATGGCACAGATCATACCAGTTCCCATTCAGTTGGCCAGAACTCTACTGCATGGCCTTCCCTAGAAATGTAGTGTTGCCATCTGCCCAGGACGACAAAAACGAAGATGTTGATGAACTGGGGCATACATTCCTGTCTCAGGAGCCTGAAAAACCTATTCGTTTCTTCACGTTTGTCCACCCTCAACTGTTTACTCCCCATTGTTTGTACACATGCTTTGGTGTGTTTTCAGACCTTCGCATCTTACACAGATTTCTAACAACACATGTGTCCCTGTCTGCAGAATTTAATCCTGGGGAAAGAGGTCAGCCATGAGACCCTTAGTGTCTAAAGTAGGAAATGGAGAGAGATGCTTGGGAGGAAGAGGGAAAAATAGACTCAGAGTGCAAAAGAAAATGATCAGTTTCATACTACTCTAATGAGGTCATCAAAAGTCTACCTAACCACAAGAATCAAGTATTACAAGCACTGTCTTCCTCGCGATGTTACCATGTAAGGCATAGGAGTATGTAAATCCTCTGAGCTTTTTAAGTTCAACGCTGAGAAATAGCAGCATGGGGCCGAGCCTCACAGAACATCTAGTGAGGTCAGTCCACCTGAAGGCTGCAAAGGCCCACACTAAGAGATGAGCACCATGAAAAGGCATTCACTCTCATGGACTCTTTCAAAGTCCTAAGAGAGACTGAAGTAGAAACAAAGAGGAGGCAGACTCTCCAACTCACCACATTCCTTTTTTTCTTCTGGATCTTATCCACACTGTAGGTTTATGAAAAAGCCCTCATTGCCCATGGTGCCCACCCTACAGGCTCCATCCTGCCCTGTGTAAGCAGAAATCTTTACCTGAAGCATGGGCCAAACCATATGCCCAGAGTGCCTGGCATCCCCCCTGACAGGACACTGAGTGGAGACCAAAGGGACATCCCATGCTCCCCTTGTTAAACCATCAGCTTTCCCCCGTATAGCTACTATGCTAGAATGTTCTAATAGTAGTCATGCATTGGGATCAGGCAATGAGTCTGAGAAACTATGGTGACTATTTGACAGCCCGCATAGTCACCATCATTACTATCACCTATTAAGCAGTTCCTATGTGCTAGCAACTTTATATGTATTATATGATTAATCCTACCATAACCTTAGCAGTATTATTACCTCCATTTTAAAAATGAAAACAAAGTTTTAGTGAGGTTAAGCAAACAGCCCAGGGTAGCATAGCTAACAAAAGAGCCAGGATTCGAGCCTAATTTTTGTCCGACTCCACCTACACAAAGCAATTACAGCTAACATTTGTTGAGAGCTTACTACATGCCTGTCATTGTTCTCGGCAAGTCACTTGTGTTAACTCATGTTATCCCCACAACAATCGTATAGTGCCGATATTATTATGATCACTGGTTTGCCAATGGCAGCACTGAAGCACAGAGGGAAGGGACTTGTCCCAGCCCCTCAAAGAGTAAGCTGGAGGGTCGGGACTGGAATGCAGGGCTCTCTGCTCCCAGACTGGGCCACCCTTCTTCCAAGGGTTTATACTTTCTAATTATAAAAATTTCAAAAATACTAAAAGTAGGAGAGCAGATATATCTATGCCATCATTCAGATTTACAAATTATTAGCATTGTGCCATTTTTGCTTCAGTTTTTATTGTTGAAGTATTTTAATGTAAGCTACAGATAATGTAATAATTCATTCCCTAATACTTCAATGTGCATCTCTAAATTAGGGTATTTTCTTATGGAATCACAGTACCATTATCACACCTGACACAACTTATTAGTAATTCCCTAATATCATGTTCAAAATTTCTAAACTGTTCCAAAAGTATCTTTTTTATAGCTGGTTTGTTCAAATCAGTATCCTTTGAAAGACCACAGATAGCATTGCTCATTATATAACTCTAAAACACCTCCTCCCCACTCTTTGTACTGTGGCATTAATTATTGGAAAGTCCAGACGGGTTGTCTATAGAACGATCTGCCTTCTGGATTTTTTTTAATTACTTCCTTATGGTGCTAGCTAGGTTTTTCCTCTAGCTTCTATATTCTCTATGAAGTGGAAGTTGTATGTAAAGATTGAATAGATTCACTGTTGGCAAGAATACTTCATAGGTGATATTGCTACATCATAGTGCCACATCTGGATCTTCACAGTATCTGATCATTCTATCAAAAGTGGGGTCAAGTACACCTAGGGAGTCAAGGTGATGACATGATACTTCTACTGCAGAGCAATGTTCCTTTCCTTTCAATCAGCAAGCAATCTGGGGAAGTAAGTGGCGATGGGCTCCATCAAACCTTGACTCAGCATCCACTGAGCATTCTTGCTTGCATTATCAGTCCATCAAGGGCTGCAAATGGTGACTTACCAACCATACTACTCCACCTACATTAGAAGCTGATGTTCCTCTATAAGGAAAAGTTTTCCTTCATTACTTGGGACTATTTGGTTTTGCTGAAATAGAGTTTCTTCTGGAAAAACATGAAAAATATTTAATTATTTTGAGTTACCAATTATTAGGTAAGAACTCAGCAAACATAATCATCTCCAATGGTGGAAAACGAGTTTTGTTTTGGGAGATTTTTTTTTAAGGGTTATTATAGACTCATGGAGTTCCATACAGTCACTATTTTATGCTCAAATTGTCTCAAACTTGGTAACTATATATTCTCAACCCTAACGCTATTAAACCTATATATACCAGGGCCTAAATTCAAATCCAATGTCCCACATAGTATCTATGGAACTTGCTATCTGTGGCTCCACCTCTTCAGGAATAAAATTGGAATAAATAACCGTATATAGCTTATAAAGTAGTAACTGCATGAGACAGGTCAGCGACCAGGCTTAGCCAAGGGTGTGACACACAGAAACAATGTGATACATGTTGGCTATTCCTGTTTTCATACAAATAACACCACCGTCTCATACCCAGTCTGCATTAAGGAATGGACCTGAGTCTGGGCATTGGGTGGCAGAGGGAAGAGCAAGGGTCACAAGTGTCTTAAAGAGACAGTTCTCACTGTCAGAGCGGCAGGATGGAGGATTTTGGAAAGTTAAGGAACAGGTAATGTAATAAGGCATTCCTATGGACAGAAAGCAGCCAGAAGAAAAATGAGAATTCCCTGAAAAAAATTTTGTTGTTGTTTATTTCCGTTTTCCAAGGATCTATGGATTCTAAGATGTCGCAAGGAATGCCAGTGAAGCCAGAGCTGAGTGACAGTTCCAGAACCTGTCAGGGCCTGTTCCCCAGTGGGCAGATTGCTTGCCCACCCCTACCCCCAGCCACACCCAGGTCACATGTGGGGGCTGATGACCTGAACTGCAGGGTTCTTGCCAGCTTGTGAGGTTACCTGAAAATGACGAAGCTTATATAAAACCTGAAAAATATACATTTTCCTATCAAAACTTCCCACATGGCCCAAAAAGATTTTAAGTAAAAAATAGAATTTCAAATGTTATTAAACTGAGAAGGATTATTTTAATCTAGATTCTTTGAACTGTACTGAGAAGCCTGGGTCTTCCCCCAAGCCAAAGTTAAGGAGAAGAAAACTTCACTTCATCTGAACCTTTGAAGGAAAGTTTTGAATTTTGTATTATTTTTCTTCAGTGCCCATTTTATTCTAGAGCTATATTTCTCTTGTAAATCCATACTCATCAAAGAAAATAAAAGTTAATAGAAGACTTGGTAAGAGGAATTTCTTAAAATTAAGACCTGTTTCACCTCCCATCCTTCAGAGTATTTGCTAGGTCACCTCCCCACACCCATCTCCCACACCCTGGCATGAACGGTGGTGTTATAGCCAAAAAATCATACAGAGACCATGCTCATTACTCAACATGTTCATGCATGTAGAGTGTGAGGGACCGTGAGTGAGTGTGGGGTCAGGGGGAGAGGGTGCTCCTTTTTTTTTTTTTAACCTTTTCTTCCAAAAAATTTTTGTCTCCCTCAGAACTCACCAGGAACTGGTGCTGAGGTTTACAGAAATGACTGAAGTGGGGCGCCTGGGTGGCTCAGTGGGTTAAAGCCTCTGCCTTCAGCTCAGGTCATGATCCCAGGGTCCTGGGATCGAGCCCCGCATCGGACTTTCTGCTCAGCAGGGAGCCTGCTTCCCCCTCTCTCTCTGCCTGCCTCTCTGCCTACTTGTGATCTCTGTCGAATAAAAAAAAAAAAGAAAAGAAAAGAAAAAGAAAAAGAAATGACTGAAGTTATATCATTCATCCAAATTATCCCATTTCTTCATTAGGTGTGGTGCTCATGGCACCAGAAACTCCCAGGCATGCTTCTATTCAACGCATGTTAAACTTTGCTTTATAATCACATTCAGTGACTAGCACGCCGCAGTAGAATGTTGAGGGACTTGAAAAACACTTGGCTCCCAGACAATAGTAAAACAAAGCTAAGTGTGTAACACTTAACAAAGGAACATTCAGAATCGTCTTTACTGCTTTGATTCTGCCTGAAGGAACACCCTCATCCTCTTCTCCCAAATAAAAATTGGGGAAAACCTCCTGGTAAATAAATCGCAAGAACTAGAAGTCAGTTAATGTTAAGAAACACGGAGTTTTAAACCTTTCATGCTCATGTTGTGCTTCTAAACCAAGGCCATTAATAACCTCAGAAAATGTTGGCTGATTATCTTCTTTCTGCTTGGTTGGTATTTCTGTACCAAAATGTTCAGATGGGAGGGAAATAAAGATCTGGCAGCTCAAATTCAAAAAAAGTTTGAACTGGAACTCATTTGTTTGTATTTCAAAATCCTGAGGCAGATTACCTGGAAGGTATCCCAAACCTCAGAAGCCAAAAGTTCTGCCAAATATTTTTCGGCTTGGCAATTGGTAATATAATATGGCTACATCATTAAAGAAATCCTGTTCTGAATTCCCTTGAAGTTTCTAAGGCAAAGTTTAAACAAAAATTATTTCCTTCAGAGACTTGTATGCATGATAAGGTTCCATCTGTGCATAAGAAATCAGCATAGTAGATTAAACGCCTTGACTAAGAAAAAACAAACACAACAAAAATAAACCTACATTTCATTTCTAGCTCTAGACCTGCATGACTGCATGTTCGTGAGGCAAAAAAATGTCTCTCGTATCCTAGGAAGGAGCTCTTTATTTCCCCCTTTGCTTGATCATGGTTGTATCATTCATTCATCTTTCAACAATCATTTATTGAGAACACTTTATGACGACGGCCCTGTGTCAGACATCACATAAAGAAACAAAGATGAAGACCCATAAACCTTGAACTAATGGGACACAATATACGGTGGTAGGGGAAGAAGATACATACAAATAAGTGGTAACAAGATAGACAGAGTTACATACCACAGGAAAGGTAAGATGAGATGCTCTGGGTGTTCAGAGAAGAAATATGTTATTACAATGAAGAACTAGGGACAGACTTGAAGAAAGAGGTAGAATGAGAGCTGTATCTTCAAGAGTATGTGGGATTTGGACAAAATGGAGAAGGCCGTTGAGTATCATGGTGTCTTGCACAGTGCTTTATTGTCTAAAACACTCTATCTGCTCATTTCCACCCTGGGTCATATTTAAGTCCACTTAGACACTTAAACCAAAACTAATTATGTGCACACACGTTCCTCTCCTGAATGTTAAAATCAGGTTGGATATAATCTCACAATTTTATATAATCACCGTTTACTTCACATGCTGCAATTTGTTTTTTTTTCCATCTGAATTGTTTCAAGGCAACTTTTTCCTAAATTAACTTTACCAAGAACAGATTAAACCCATGAAATCTAGTGGTGTAGTGAAGCCATCCGCTATTCAAAACCAACGTGGAAACAGGAGTCTGAATTCTGTAGCCTCATAAGCACGTTCCCACTTTGCCTATGAAGTGTGCTTATAAAGAGGAATCATCTCTTTGCAATCATTCCGATGTCTCGATCTATGGGATGATCAAAATCCACTTATTTAATCCAACTCCTTTAAATAAGTATTTACCAAGAAGTTATTCCTCCAAAGACACAAAGCCACTTTCTGAGGATACAGGGATCTCACAGCCTGTAGGCCTCAGGGCCATCTCTAATGCAGAGTAAAATTATAGATGGAATCTCTGCATACACAGATTCCTGGAGGCACAAGGGACAAATATATTGGATAGTTATATTCTATTTAAGAAATGAAGTTAGGGGGCACCTGGGTGGCTCAGTGCGTTAAGCCTCTGCCTTCGGCTAAGGTCATGATCTCAGAGTCCTGGGATCAAGCCCTGCATGGGGAGCCTGCTTTACCCTCTCTCTTGCCTGCCTATTTGCCTACTTGCAATTTCTCACTCTGTCAAATACATAAAATCTTAAAAAAAAAAAAAAAAGAAGAAAGAAATGAAGTTAGTTTCTCATTTGCACACATAGATTCATATTCCTATTATTTAGCCATCTGACTGCAAGGTAGGCTCAAAAAACTTTTTTGGAATTAGCCTTAGAGCTTATTTATATATAAATTGCCCACAAAACATAGTATTTTTTAAGTGATCTGATGATAATGATAAAAGACTGGCTTTATTTACCAAACTTGAATCTGAATGATTTTTCATATTTTCCAACATTTGGATATACCTTCACATTCAAAGATTTGTCACAATTGAAGATGTTGAAAAATGTGTCATATACTATGAAGGCAATTTTAAAATATGTAAATAGGAACAGTCTCCAGAAATGTTTTTAGTGACAATGCCATCATTTTAACGTACTTTCCTACCTCTTTCATCTAGAAAACTCCTACTCAATTTTCACAAACCAACTCTGATATTGCTTCTTCAGTAACGTTCTCCTCAGTTTCCTTCTGTATTCTCACACAATTTCATTGAAACCTATGATTCCGTTACTACCACCAAGTCTAAGATACCACTAACCTGAGACTTAGTTTCCTCATGTGTAAAATAGGGACCATAACAGATAGCATTTGCAGAGGTAAAATGAATTAGTACCGTGTAAGAACAGCATGTGAACCATGGATCCTAAAAGTGTATTATTGATTATACTAACCTTATTGTCCCCAATAACTGTCAAGTAGAAGATCACCAAGATAGGACCACTGAATAAAATATATGTGTTGTTTAAGAGAAATACCAGAATTTATACATCCCGCAGTGTGTTAGCTTTTCCTAAAATGACTTAAACAGGGATGTCTGGGTGTCTTAGTTAGTTAAGCATCTGCCTTCTGCTCAGGTCATGATCCCAGGGTCCTGGGATTGAGCCCCGCATTGGGTACTCAGTAGGGAGCTGCTTCTCTCTCTCCCTCTGCCTGCTGCTCTCCCTGCTTGTGCTCTTTGTCAAATAAATAAATAAAATCTTAAAAAAAAAAATGACTTGAACCATCCTTCTTCCTAAAGTTAAAAATAAACATTGAAGCCTGGTGGTGGGTATTATGGAGGGCACGTATTGCATGGAGCACTGGGTGTGGTGCACAAACAATGAATTCTGTTACAGTGAAAAGAAATTAAATTAAAAAAATAAAATAAACATTGAGACTAAGACATAGCTTTATGCATTGAAAACACTGCACATACGTACATGGCACTTTATGGTTTTAAAAAGCACGTTTATAGTGAAGGAATTAATTTGATTCTCACACTTTGTAATTCAGCTCCAATGCTGTAATTCAGCTCCAATGCCAAACATAAATGACAAGCACTTCATGTATTTGCCTATTTTGGCCCCCTTTCAAAAATAAGTATCTAAGTTGTTCAACCATACCTTATTGGATTGTGCTTCACTTTATTGTACTTTGAAAATACTTTGTTTTTAATTTTTTTCATTTTTTACAAATTGAAATCTTGTGGCAACCCTGTGTTGAGCAAATCTATCAGCACCATTTTCCCAATAGCATCTGCTCACTTCGTGTCTCTGTGTCATATTTTGGTAATTCTCACAATACTTCAAACATGTCATAATTATTACATTTATTATGGTGATCTGTGATCACTGCTGTTACTATTGTAATTGTTATGTGGTGTCATGAGCCACACTCATATAAAATGGCAAACTTAATAAATGGTGTGTGGGTTCTGACTGCTCCAGCCGTTCCCTCATCTCCCTCTCCTCTCCCTGGGCCTCCCTGCTCCCTGAGACACAACAATATTGAAATCAGGCCAGTTAATTACCCTACAGTGGCCTTTAAATGCTCAAGTGAAAGGAAGAGTCACACATCTCTCACCTTAAACTAAAAACTAGAAATGAGTAAGCGAAGTAAGGAAGGCATGTCAAAAGCTGAAATGAGCCAAAAGCTAGGCCTCTTGTACCAAATGGTTATCCAAATTGTGAAGACAAAGGAAAAGATACAAATGTAGTGGAAAGAAGGGCTATCTGTACCCCAATGTTTATAGCACCAATGGCCACAGCCGCCAAACTGTGGAAAGAACCAAGATGCCCTTCAACAGACGAATGGATAAGGAAGATGTGGTCCATATACACTATGGAGTATTATGCCTCCATCAGAAGGGATGAATACCCAACTTTTGTACCAACATGGACAGGACTGGAAGAGATTATGCTGAGTGAAATAAGTCAAGCAGAGAGAGTTAGTTATCATATGGTTTCACTTACTTGTGGAGCATAAGGAATAACATGGAGCACACTGGGATATGGAGAGGAGAAGTGAGTTGGGGGAAATTGGAGGGGGAGACAACCCATGAGAGACTGTGGACTCTGAGAAACAAACTGAGGGTTTTGGAGGGAAGGGGGGTGGGGGTTGGGTGAGCCTGGTGGTGGGTATTATGAAGAACATGTATTGCATGGAGCATTGGATATGGTGGATAAACAATAAATTTTGGAACACTGAAAAAAAATTTAAAAAAAGGAATAGTTTTTAAAGGAAATTAAAAGTGCTACTTCAGCAAACACAGACAAGATGAGAAAGCAAAACACAGCCTTTTTGCTGATACAGAAAAAGTCTGAGTGGCCTGGATAGAAGATCAAACCAGCTCTAATATTCCCTTAGCCAGAGCCTGATCCAGAGCAACACCCTAACTCTTCAATTCTATAAAGGCTGAGAAAGTCTTGGAAGTTGCAGAGGCCAAGTGTGACACTTGCAGAGGTTGGTTCATGAAGTTGGAGGAAAAAAGCCATCTCCAGAACATGAAACTGCAAGGTAAAGCAGCAAGTGCTGATGTGGAAGCTGCTGCAAGTTCTCTAGAAGATCTAGCTAAGATAACTAATGGAGGTAGCAACACTAAACAACAGATTTCCAATGTAAACAAGATAATCTTATATTGGAAGAAGATGCCATCTAGGACTTTCATTACTATAAAGGAGAAATCAATGCCTGGCTCCAAAGTTTCAAAGAAGAGGCTGGCTGTCAAGGTCTCTTGCAGCTGGTGATTGGAAGTTGAAGTCAGTGCTCATTCACTATTTTGAAAATCCTAGAGCCCTTAAGAATTATGCTAAATCTAGTCCACCTGTGTTCTATAAATGGAACAAAGCCCAGATGACAACACATCTGTTTACAACAACGCTTACTGAATATCTTAAAGCCACTGTTGAGACTTATTGCTCAGAAAAAAAGGATTCCTTTCAAATTACTGTTTTTTGACAAGTACCTGCTCACCCAGGAGCTCTGATGCAGATGGGCAATGAGACTGATGTTGCTTTCATGCCCGCTAACACAACATCCACTCTGCAGCCCATGGATCAAGGAGCAGTTTTGACCTTAGGACTTATTACTTAAGAAATACATTTCACACAAGGCTGTAGCTGCCATAAACCGTGATTTCCCCAATGGATCTGGACAAAGTAAGGTGAAAACCTTCTGGAAAGGATTCACCATTCTAGATGCCATTAAGAACATTGGTGATTCATGGGATGAGATGAAAATATCAAAATTAAGAAGAGTTTGGAGGAAATAGATTCTAACCCTCCTGGATGAGCTTGAGGGGACCAAAACTTCAGTGGAGGAAGTCACTGCAGATGAGGTATAAGTAGTAAGAGAACTTGAATTAGAAGTGGAACCTGAAGATGAGACTGAATTGCTGGGATCTCATGACAAAGCTTGAAAAAATCTTGTGGATGAGCAAAGAAAATGGCTTCTTGAGATGAAATTTACTCCTGAGAAAGACTCTATGAAGACTGTTGAAAGGACAACAGAGGATTTAGAATGTTACATAAACTTAGTTGATAAAGCAACAGCAGGTTTGAGAGGACCAACTCCAATTTTGAGAAGGCCTACTGTCTGTAAAATGCTCCCAAACATCATGGCACTGCTACAGAGAAATCCTTTGTGAAAGGAAGAGTCTGATGTGGAAAACTTCACTGTCTTATTTTAAGAACTTGCCACAGCCAGCCCAGCCTTCAGCAACCACCACCCTGATCAGTCAGCAGCCAGCAACATCCAGGCCAGACCCTCACCAGCAAAAAGATTATGACTCACTGGAAGATCATATGATGGGAACTTTTTTAGCAATCGAGTATTTTTTAATTAAGGTCTGTACATTATTTTAGGCATAATGCTATTGAGCACTTAAAAGACTATAGTGTAAATGTAACTTTTATATATACATGGGGAAACCAAAAAATTCATTTGATTTTCTTTATTGTGATATTTGCTTTATTATGGCAGTCTTTAATCAAGTCCCCAATATCTCCAAGGCATGCCTATAATTAACCTCTGTGATGGCTTTTTAACCAATGAGCCTCTAATGGTCTTTTTATTATGATTATCAAATGCCTATGCAAACATTCTTCGGAACCCACCCCTCCCAGGCTCTCAGTGTCCCAAAGGGACAGCTGTGTCTTTCTAATCTCTTTCTAGACCAGTTCCAACAGCTCAGTGGGGGAAGGAAAGGAAAATAAACACACACCCTTCTGACTTTCCAGCCTGCTGACTGGCCTGCCATTGCCCTGGCCAGCATCCTCAAATATATGATAATGAAGTGTTTTGTGCAACTGTGAAAGAGTGGGTCCATTTTCCTGGGTCATAGCCAAGGGAGAAAAAGGAGGTATCCAAACACAGCTGCGCTTACTTCTCCTGGCTCAGCCATTTCAGACTAGATTCACTGTATCTGGAAGAGGGTCAAATAAGGGACAAAAACTAAAAAAGACTCTCTTGGTTGATTGGTTCTGTACAGATCCTGGAGGTGGGCTTCTTCAGGCCTATGTTTCAGCAACCTCTCTCTGGTAATAAAATCAAGAGAAATATAGGGATGGCCAAAGACATAACCAGTCAAATCCTGTTATCATGGGAATTGGTTTAATTCAATCTCAATCTTTAACATCTTCAATATAGTTGATTAGAGTGAACATTAATTAACATGAGTGGGTGATAAATTGGCATCTGGATTGTCATTTGTGTAGAGATTGTATTACAAAGAAATAGGTCAACGTTGGATTTTCACCTAATGGCAGACTAAGAACAGAGAAAGGATATATGCATTCTATTTTCTACCAGCTATATAGTAGACACACAGTGTTGGCACTTCTGTTTTAGAATTGTACAGTAATAGAGATCGGGTAATTCCTCTAATCTGACCGAGGCTTTAAAGAGGCGCAAACAAGCACAGAGTGCCTTGCCCAGATGTGGGGCCACTTAGGAGCTGCCATCTTTAATGAGAAGGCCTCTCTCAAGTTTTAGCATGCAATCTTCTGACTAGTTCATTGAGCACTATTGCTCATTTGCTTTTTACCTATAATATTTTCATAAGATGTACCACAAACTTCAGTACTTATTTATTGTGTATTATTTACTGTTGCTTTATACAGGTTAGTTCTCTCTCATAAGCTCCTTGAGGACTAAATGGTTCTGAGCCCTTCCATACCACCTCCAATGTCTCCTGGCAACAGCCCTGAAAATTCAGCATTGACTGTGTTCCTTCCACTCACAAACAAACCCAGAGGGGCCAGGTTGAACAGAACTCTTGTCCTCCTGAAGTTTAAAATGGAATGGTAGAAGGCTTTAACACTGTCTTCCTGTGGTAAAAGTATAGACACAGTTTTTCTGCAAATGCAGGTAACAAGGAGATTAATTCACCTGCTGACATCTAAGAAAAGTTTCTCAAAGTGTGGCTCAAGTGCTAGTTACATATGAAATAAATTCAGAAATAAATCCAGAGTAAGCATTTAAAAACTTGTATAGCCGTTCACAAAGTAAAAATTATGTCTGCTAAGTCTCATAAAAAAAAATTACAACTTGGGCTTTGTAGGTCTGAGAACAGGATGGAAATTTTAAAAAGAAAGAAGGGAAGGAGAGAAAGAAACACACCTTTCCTCACAGAGAATTTGAGAAGCACCATCTTCGAAGATGGCCCTGGCCGAGGGGAGGATTTCCACAGCCAAATACATGGAAGGAGGGGCCATCAACAGCATCAAGTCAGAGGGGAGGGTAAGAGGAAAGAAGGGAGGAAGGAGTGAGGCAGAATGAACCAGTGAAGAGAGAAGACAGGGGACTTCTGTCTGTGGGAGGAGTGTGGGAACCTAGAATTAGTCAGTGGTAGCAAAAGGTGGGGAGATTTTACTTCAGGCTGAAGCGTTTGGACCTTATTATGTCAGCAGTGGAGAGCTACGGAAAATTTTTGACTGGAAAGTACCATCATAGAGTCTGCACGTGGGTAGAGGACTCTCAGGAGCTACTTGCTAATTGCGCTGCTGTGCATATGCTTCAGTGACTGTACACTCAGAAGCCTACCTAAGCCAGAAAGTTCCCCTAAGCAGGAAGGCAAGGCTTGCCTCCTCTCCTCTCACGGGGCACCTACAATCCAAAGAGAGCCAACCATTTCTTTTGGAAATAAACACCCCGTGTACCAGATAACCAATCTTTCAAGAGAAAATGAAATGCCAGATTTACATGGCAACTCCTAAATTTTAAGTGTCAGCATTCATTCAAAACTAGTTAAGAGAGTCCATTAAAGCCAAAGAATCAGGTCTGAAAGTTGGATGGATCTGTTGCCTGGAGCTGCCACGTGCACCTCTGTTTTAGCATATAAAAAAGACGTTTGTTATGTCTGTTAAAGTGATCAACTGCTCCTCGTGTACATTTTGGTTCCCGAAGATTATAAAGATTATTTTTAATGCTCATAACATGATGTCTCTACTCTCCAGTGGTCCTCTGTCTTCAACGATAATTGCTGGCATTACTGATTACGGCCGACATGTGCTAATGTACTCAAACCTCATGCATCCCTCCAATTCCTTCTCACTTGCTTCAGCAGTAAAAATTATGTACAATTACGGACACCCTTTATAGCTCCTGTCACTACCGCCATCGCTAAGGGATAGGGCTGTTTGATTTTTTAGCATCGTTATCTCTTAAAACCAGAGCACCTGTAATCTCCAAGCTGAACCTGGACAGCCCCATCCAGCCTCCAGGAAAGCAGCCTCGCATTCTGCCCAGGGCACTTCACTATTCCCTGTTCTCCAGGGATCTTTGCTCAGCTAAGGTTGGGCTTTGTAAAGGTATAAGTAATGTCAGCAGGCCGCTGGCAGCCCCCTTAGGATGCTCCCAAATGATGGGGCCCTTGAAAAGGGAATAGTTTTTATTCCAACAGGTTTAAGAAAATGAAAGAAAAACAAACAAACAAACAAAAACCAACACCTGTCTGCCAGTAAATTTTAAATGTGTTTGTTAGAACTGGAGGCAGGGAGGGTTGAAGAGGAGAAATAAAAAGAATCAATAAAAAGTCTTTTCCCGGCCTTTCTTTCCACAGCCTGCCTAAAGAATATACATCCTTTTGATTAAAATAGAACTTTCATGCCCTTCTCCAGCAGGCTGCCAAAAGCTGGCTTAAGGTGAGTTCTGCTATTTTAAGGTGGAATTGTTTGCATTTGACTTGAAAAGTGTCATGATTCCTCAGTTCACTTTCCACACTGCCTCAGAGGGGAAGCAGCAAGCTAAACCTGCCTGGGAAGACCACATGCAGGAAACGACTCTGGCTCCTCAGGGAACATTTTTTTTAAGGAACAAACAAACAAAAAAAATTCCAAATGACCATAATTTCACAGCTTTTGCCATTCTTTGTGCTACTTTTTATTCCAAGAAACTTGAATGCTACTTGAAAGGGTTAAAAGTTCACAGACATTCACATTTTAAACTTCCACAGTAAAAGATGATCTTTCAATTATAAAAATCACTAAGTCTCAGATTTATTTAGTTTAGGTGAACTTCTTTTTCCACTCGTTTCTCTTATAAATGTATCCATTCAGAAAGCCAAGCTCAGAATCTGAATTACTTCCAAAGAAGGATAAATGTTCTGGATTGCTGGCTTACATCCTGTTGTTGTTGTTGATTTTATATTTTTCCAGTAAAATGTCTTGGCCTTTTAGCCTAGAAAGTCATTGGGTCTGTGTTTGAAAAACAGATCACTCTGCACATGCACAAATGTGGCTTCGCTGGGCCCTTAAGCTTGAAATATGGCTCTCTTTCTCTTCTCTGCCATTCTAGAATGCATGCTTCATTCTCTTCTCTCTGTCTTAGCTGAGCTTATCTCCTGTCATTTGCTCAGCACACTAGAATTGTCTGAACTTATTACCAGTGTTTCTTACCCAACCCATTTTCTAATTTGTTTCTCAATCTCAAGTACTTAAAAAATTATTAATTATTATTTTTCCTCATGGGTCTAGAGTTTGAGGCATTTAATATGATTACCTTCTAACAAGGCTGCTTTTCACAAATATAAAACAAGAATTTTAAGTTTCTCTTTTTCCTTCTCTTCTAAATTCCACGTTTTAAAAAAAAGTCAAATCATAAACTGAAATGCCTCTGTCTTTGTTAATTTCTTAAAGCTATAGAGCAAAATGTCACAGAGTAGATATGAAATGAAATGGAGAGCCTTTCCCTACCCACATGTTTTTCCCTTTCCCATTTTCTTCAGTCTCTGTGTCTCTTCTTTTGTGTTCTAAAATGTTTCTAACTTTAACGAAATAGTTTGCATTTTTAAAGTTATTTATTTATTTTTAAGCAATCTCTACACCCATTGTGGGGCTCAAACTCATGAACCTGAGATCAAGAGGTGTATGCTCTTCCTACTGAGCCAGCCAGGCATTTAACAAAAGCACTTAACATAAGCAGTGGCAAGTCACTAGTAGTCACTTCTACAAAAGACACTAGTAGAAATCACTGAGTTTGTGGGGGACAGTTCTGTAAAATTTTGCTCCAGGGCAATGGAATAATTTACTACCTTTAAAAGACTGAATCAAGTCCTTTGGATTCCCAGAAGGGTACAATCACTTCAGCTAAAAGATGTGATGAGAGAGTCACTGATGGCTTTAGGCACAGACTCTCCTGTGTCTGTGTCTGGAAAGGGTCACTCCAGGCCCAGGTGTGGCCTCAGCTTCAATAATAATGTCAGTAGATCTTCAACTTCCTGTGTCAGTCTCCCCTGTGAGAATTAAAAAAAAAAAAAAAAAAAAAAAAAGCCATGAACTTTCTTCCTGTGTCAATATATATATGTTCATGTCACCCCACAAAAGGCCTTTTGGGATCCCACTGCCCATTTTTCAAACTTGCCAGGAGACACTGCATCTCTGGTGTCAGATTCATACACAGAAAACCCAGAGTCTGATTTAGTAAACCAAAATGTCACCTTATTTAGATCTAAGACACACAGGGCTTAGTCCAACTGTCTGTACATTCCCTTCTGGTAGATAGAACTATACAGGAAATCAGATTACAGATCAAAAGTCTTCCTGGTGATTTTAGAAATGGAACGAAAAAAGCAGATGTTATGCTACAGCAGCCTGATCAATTCCCCTTTCCCATTCTCAGGACAGTTGTGTCCACCATCCTTAGAGTCCTCTCTACCCTAGTCACTATTCACTAAAATTTCAATATAGAAACCGCAGAGAGCTCAGAAAATTCCAGTCTGTCACCCATAGAGTATTACTTTGGCCAAACAACTTAAATACAACTGAGACAAATCCAGATCTCAGTTACTCCAATCATTTCTTCTTCAAGGTGTCTTATTAGGATCCTTGAAGCCTTTGGAATATTTGAGAAAGTCTTCATTTTATGAGTAATGATTATACAAAGCACTTCTGCAGGTGGCTCTAAACTGATCATTTCTGTTACATGTCAGAGAATTTAACCTGACTAGGTCTCCAAGTCCTGTGAGACCCTCATAAGGGGGAAATATCAGCTACTATTCATCAACTGTAGAGTCAATTCTATCATTTTTCGCAGTAACACAGGGCAACCATGGCAGAGAGCATCAGAAGCAGTTGCCTAAATGTATGAAACTTTCCAAAAATATTTGCTTCCTTGGGTTTTTTTTAGATTATTATTTCACTGTGTTTGCCTTTCCTGAGCCAGACAATGGAGCCCAGGAACACACTGAGCTGCGAAGAATATAATACTCTTTACTCAGTGCTTCACCAACAGGTAGTATTCTTTTTTCTCTATCCCCCCCCTCTTTTTTCCCTACTTCCCTTCCCTCTTCTCACCTTCCGTCTCCCCCTCTCTCAATAAATTCCATGTAAAGCTAAGAACAAAGAAATAATTCTTCAGTAGATCAGCTACCATAGCAGAATTCTCAAACTCTGTTGCAAAATTTCAAATGTTTCTCCTAAATTAATCTAATGAAACAGCTTGCATAGTGGTTCAAAAAAAAAAAAAAAGTCTTGTCTTATATTCTTTCCCTCGTGAGACATCATGAAGACATGCAAGCTTTTCTAAGTGCATGGAATGGCCAACACAAGAACTGTGTCCAAGGAGGCGAGGACCAGAACTGAACCAGAGAAGGAGGCACCAAACAGGTTATCAGAACAACAGAGCCAAGGAGAACACGGCGGGATGAAAGCAAACAGAAGTTAGAGCATAGACTAAGGTCAAAGTAGGCAAAGAGATGACAGGAAGATGTCTGGAGGCAGATGACTTGTCAGCTGAGGAGGCAAACTTTTTAGGAGACGGATGATGGGGAGAAAAAGTTAAACTGTGGTTCACAGCAGCAAATGGGCAACACTGCAGTGAGGGCAGCGACAGGTCAAGCAAAACACCCCAATGTGAACCAGGTGTTCATGGAACCAATCACAGCTTTCCCTCCATGGGTTAAATGTAAAGATGCCATCTGGCTCCTTTCTTAACCAGTTGTTTCAGTTAAGACATCATGAAACTCAGCACAAGACACTCCCAGGGATAGTCATTATCTTCAAGCCTCCTGACAAGTTAGATTTCCTTGGAACAAATGAATAGGAAATAAGATGTAAGGGAATCCAGATTCACAAAAGCTTCACCTAGGCTTGGCAGGACTCCTGGGTGGTTTAATCTTCCAGGATTCTGATTTGTTCTGCTTTCCTTTGAAATGAAATGGAAGCCTCCAGCAGATCGTTCTATTTCCAAAACATGTTAAAGTCTGCCAAGAGTTTAATTTATATTTTGGACAAAATGTATCACTTAATTCTCTTTAGTAAATACTGATTTAAGTATATGCACAGGAGAAGATTTGCATTTATATGACACCGGTGAAAAACTTTTCCTGAAGATGAACAAAAATTCTACAAGAAATATTTTCCATTAAATGATGCTATGTTCCTTAGTTTGTGGAGACACAGATTTAAATGCTTTTCCACCAAACCCCACAGTAAGCCAGGGGCCATTCTTGCCCTTTACAACACTGGGATGCCACTAGCTCAACACTAAGATATCTAAGTCATGAAATTTCTCCCAAAATATCATGTAAGATGATTTCATTTAATTACAGGAAAGAGGGCTACTACAACAATTGTATTAACAAGCTTTTACTAACTTGAGTGATTTTAACACTGGTGGCACAAAAGCTACATTGAAACTATAAGTTGTTTCAATGAGTAGCACCATTTTGGAGAAGAGCCACCCTTTCATACCTTTTTTACTTTTGCAAATCTAAGGATCCAAACAGAATTTTGAACTCTCAGCTAGCAACTCCCATTTCTTTCTTTCTTTCTTTCTTTTTTTTTCAAGTAGGCTCCCCTCTGGGCCTTGAATTACAGCCGGCAATGCCCATTTCTTTCTTTCTTTTTTTTTTTTTTTTTCCATTTTTTTTTTTTTTTTTTTTTTTTTTTTTTTTTTTTTTTTTTTTTTTTTTTTTTTTTTTTTTTTTTTTTTTTTTTTTTTTTTAAGTAGGCTCCCTTCTGGGCCTTAAATTCACAACCCTGAGATGAATACCTGAGAACCGAGATCAAGAGTCAGACATTTAACTGACTGAACCACCCAGGCACAGCCCCCTATTTCTCTTAAGAAATTAAGAAGTTGCTCTTGCTGACCTACAATTTTCAATAAAAGCAATTACCTGTCTATAATTGATTAACAGTTCAAGCAACAATCGATCATTCTCTCTAAACCAAACAATATACCAAGTACCATAATGGACATGACGCATAACATGGTCTTTGCTGATCATTATGTTTGTTCCTTATACCCCCAAATCCATTCACCACCTTTCTCTTCCATGCTTTGTTCCTAGGGAGGTTGACCTCTATAGACTGCATCCCTGGATCCCCTTCCCTTCTGGTTTATAGTTGGGTTTGGCTAGTGGAAGGCCAGCAAGAGATCCAAGGGCTGCCTGTACAGAGGGAGGGTCTTTATCTCCCAGCTCTCTCCCCACCTGGCCTGGCTTCAGACAGTGGTTGTGATTCTATAGACTACAGCTGCTGTCCGGGGTTCATTTCTCTTCTGCGAGGCTTGAGCTCTCACCAGGCCCCCACAACAAGTAAAAATCCCCCTTCTCCTTCAGACCTAGGGCTAGGAATCAATTCCAACTCTTGTTAGTCTCTAAGTGCCTCATGATCCCTTCTGACTCCCAAACTTCTGTAGATAGGCCCTTCGTTAAATTATTTCAGTCAAACCTTTTGAGTACACCATCTGTCTTCACCTAACCCTGATCTCTGCCCCTAGAACTTTCAGTTCTTATTAGAGAACAAATAAGGGAAGAATAGGGCTGATACCTTTATAGGGGATGGAAACATTCCATATCTTGATCCAGGTGATGGACACCTACACAAGATTTGTGTACACCACTATGTACCTTGGTAATCAATTAGTGGTAGGTGATAGGATATCATAAAAGCCAAGTGTCAGGGCAACACTCAGGATAATAGGGCTATAAGTATTTAGGGGAGAAAAATAATGAGCAGTTGGGGACAAGGTGAGAAAAGGCTTTGGAGAAAGAGAGGTTTGAGCTCACACCAAAGGTCAGCACTTGGATCAGCAAAGACAAGAGTCTAGTGTTGAGAGGAGACCCCCAGTGTGTTCAGATAGGAAACAACATAGGAGCCAATAAAACAGACAGACTAGATACTGGCAGATATTTCTTTGACTTCTATCAAAAGATCATTTTATATATTTTTCATGTCTATTACATCTCTATCCTCAAGCAATCTAAGCTAAATGGATCAGTATGTGACCATGTGACCATTTTGAGTCAATTATTGTGAAGAAATAACTCGAATCATGAGACCTATCATTTTCCACAAGATAAAAAGATAAAAAAAAAAAAAGCTCCCATATCCAGAGCATCCCCTCAGAATTCCCATGGCGTGACATCATCTCAGGTAATCTCCCAGAGTTGAGATTTCACAGCACTCCTTCTTTTTCAATGAGCCTGAGCCAATCATTTATTTCCCACTTAATTAGCTTAGTCCTTAGAGCCTGACTTCACTAGGAAACTATTTGGGAGAAAGACAAGCATTCATTTGAAATATCTTGGTTCATTGAGCCAATGAAGTATCAGAAAAAAGAGGAGCCTTCATTCTTCACAATGCTTTGTCATGCGTTACCATGTTTATTTTAGGCGAGTCAAAACTGAAAAGGATCT
The DNA here is from genome assembly GCA_004024625.1 of Mellivora capensis. Classification (NCBI taxonomy): domain Eukaryota; kingdom Metazoa; phylum Chordata; class Mammalia; order Carnivora; family Mustelidae; genus Mellivora; species Mellivora capensis. The sequence goes on from PISX010000518.1 coordinate 184,388, forward strand.
CCGGCCCATGTGTGGAATAGCATGTCTCTGTTCACTTCAAAGGTTGTTGAGAATATCTGCATACCAAAATAACCTTATCCAGCACTATACGCGGCTTCTGAAAGAGTTTGTCATATCCATCATGGGGAACTTTTTAATTATGGAAAAGAAAATGACAGGAAGACAGAACACCTGAGACGATGTAGTGATGGATGGAACTACACTCAAAGTTGAGGTTAGTTAGTTGAACTAAGTAAAGGTTATAGAAAAGTTCCTGACAGTCAGGGGAAGAAACTACATAAAATCAGGCACTTCCCACATGCATTTTGAATGTAATACGTTTAGCGCCCAAAGAAGTGCAGGGGAATCTAGCTATTTTGGGCTATTCTGAACAAGGACAGCTGTATGTTCTCAAACATATGGCTCAACATTTATAAAGGGGGTGGGGAGAGGAGACAAGAAACCACTAAATGGCCTATTTGAGTTGGCAATTTTAAGATTCCTTTAAAGTTCTGACATGCAAAATTGATTCCCTACTAACCAACGTATCAAGTATCTGTAGTTGGCAAACATTTTGTTAACTGATATTTGGATTAGAACATGTAGACAGAGGGTTCTCTCAACACAACAAACCGCTTCAGTTCATCTCATTTTGTCTGTCCCCATACATGTGTTTGGGGAGAAGGGGTTATGGGGAGAGATCAATCACTCTCCATATATGACATGGGTTCCCTCAAGGTAGCTAAGAACCTATGGACTGACTTCTCTGGTTTTCTTATTGTTTCTACTGGCAAAAAGACTCTTAGAAATCTCTAAGCAAGGATTTGTGCTCATTTCAAAGGGCAGATTTGCTATTTTCCTTTTTCCATTAATAAGTATTAATTGCTAAATCTGTTATCAAGTATTTAATGAACTATATCATGATCTCAGCACTGTGCTAGGAGCTTTGGAAGAAAATAAAACATGATCCCTGTCCTCAAATAACTTACAGAATCTTTGGCTGGAACAAGACCAAGTCACATTAAATAAATCTAGCAGAGATACAGGAATATTTAGACATGTAGTTCAGAAAATACTCTAAATGGATCAGTTCTCCAGACCCTGCAATACCATGACTATTTTTATTAAAATATATCTGGGAGCAGAGCTCAGTTTTGGAGCTCTGTGAAAGTATTTCCTTTTACATTCCTACCATCCTGGCATAGAACTGTTGGACGCCAGCCCATTTCATATCCTCCTTCCTCCCTCTCTTATCTCTCCCTGATGCATGATTTACCCTCCCCTGGAGCTCCCACCATCTGGATCGGACTTTCTGCCTCCCTGGACCTAATTATTCCCTGATTCTCTAGAGTAATCTCTTCCTTGTTGCCTATGACTCAACCTTTTATTAGTGAAGAATTAATTCTTTGCTTTTCTGACGTTCCCTGGTCCATTTTCTTTTCCTATATTCTGCTAAGTGCACAATGACAGATAAATATAAAAAATATTTCTGTTGCACATGTACACATACACACACACACAAAGTAAACCTTTTCTTAACCTCACTGGAGCCACCATGCAAGTAACACCAGCACCAGAGACTGAAGTTTGAAATGTCCAGCCCAATGAAGGTGAAATGTCATAAAATTTCACAAGGCAAATAAGGAGAAGAAAAGAAACATAAATAAGTAAGGAGACAATGTGGCAATGAAGAGAGCCAGAGTAGAAGAGAGAGCCAAATATAGAATGGCAAATATTAAAGAACAAGAGGGGCACCTGGGTGGCTCAGTAGGTTAAAGCCTCTGCCTTCAGCTCAGGTCATGATTCTAGGGTCCTGGGATCAAGCTCTGCATCAGGCTCTCTGCTCAGCAGGGATCCTGCTTCCCCTTCTCTCTCTCTGCCTGCCTCTCTCCCTACATGTGATCTCTGTCAAATAAATAAATAAAATCTTAAAAAAAAAAAAAAAAAAAAAAAAAAAAAAAAAAAAAAAAAAAAAAAAAAAAAAAAAAGAACAGAAAAGTAAGGATGAGATACCAAGTAAGAGAAATGTAGCATCTTAAAAGGGGTGGACGTTGAAATGTATTTTCATAATTTCTAGATCATTAGACACGGGACCCAATAAAAGAAAGGGAATCAAGAATTCTCCAATTAAAGTTACTTATCACTTGGTACATCCTGTGGCAAGTCACTCAATCTCTTTTGTCTCAGTTTCAATATCTATAAAACTACCCATAATAAATCTAACCCATGGCCTGTGGACAGTCTAAGGAGTGTCTAATGCAAGATTATCTAGGGTGTACTAATGCTCCAGGTTATTTCTGCTATGGTTGATACTGTCAGAAAAAAGCCCAGAAAAAAAAATGTGTGGAAAGGTTCAGTTACTGTGGGAGGTGGGGAGGGGATATGAGGGAGTCTTTGCTTTTTTGACTCAGAGACTTCAAAGAAATACTCCCAAAGGGATACTGACAAGAGATTGGAGCTGACAGAATACATTCTCAGAGACCATGATGGATCTCCTCATTACATGGGAGTGGTTAGGTTATGGAGCTGTTTGGAAGTATTTCCTCTTACATTCCTATAATCAGGACAGGTTCATCCTGAAAAGTAGCTTGCTGACAGGGGTGTGTGCTGGCTATGATAGAAGAACAATGATTGTTAATTAAGAAGAGAACCCAGCAACAAGAAATCATGACTCCCTTGGTACCACAAACTTGCCCAACTACTTTTCTTGGCAGTGCTTTTAAAACCTTGAGCCAGTTCTGCCTGTCGGACCTCAGAGAGTTATTCTAATTGGTACATAAGTTTGAGAAACTCTCCTGGAACAACTTGGCTACTATTTCCTAGAGAGAGTTGCAACATTATCACCTCAAAATTAATCATATGTTTTTGAGCAACTCATCTAAACCATCTCCAGTGAAAATCTGCCCACATTTTCATAGATAAATACAACAGGAAGAATATTTTTCATTGGTACAACACTTCTCAGTTTACATGAGACCCAAATATGTCCTCTCACTTACTCCCATTTCCCCCCACCATCCCATCCCAGCAACCCATGAGGTGAGCATTATTATCACCAATTTACAGTTGAAAAATCTGAGCCCAGATAGATTTGCTTGTTTGGACCCACATCATAAAGCTCTTTTGAAACCTAACCAGAACTTAATCACAGATTTTCTTCTTTTTTTTTTTTTTTTAAGATTTTATTTATTTATTTGACAGAGAGAGAGAGAAAGATCACAAGTAGGCAGAGAGGCAGGCAGAGAGAGAGAGGGAAACAGGCTCCCGCGGAGCAGAAAGCCCGATGCAGGGCTCAGTCCCAGGACCCTGAGATCATGATCTGAGCCAAAGGCATAGGTTTAACCCCCTGAGCCACCCAGGCACCCCAAATCACAGATTTTCTGACTCCAAGTTCACTATCACTCCTTTTACCTTACTGTTACATCCGAAGATGAAAATGTATCAATTCAGGGGGAAAAAAAAAAAAAAAAAACTGAGTTAAGAAAAAAATTAAAAGCAAAGTAATGGGCATGTAGTGCTTGCATACTGATTTGTGATATTAAGATTAAACAGTAAGGTATCACTAAAATGGTAGAGTAGGAGCCCCAGCATCCATCCCTCTACAAAGATGAGCAATTAGACAGTTATCCATGAACAAAATAGCTCTGGGTAAGCTCAGGATTCCTCTCAAGAAACTTCAGCCACATAGTGGAACAAAAAGACTCTGAGAATAACTACACAAAAAGGGAAGGTAGAGCAGATTCATTTGTTTGCCTCAGTGTATCCACCAGGTTGGCACTACTCGGCACCAAGAGGAAACACTTTCAATGGAAAGAGCTCCCTCTTATTGGGAAAGGGAAATTGGAATGAGTGACCAGCTTCCCTAGACTTTCAGTGTGCTGTACAACGTACTTTCTTCAGTTTCACCTCACCCCAAGACCAGCAAAGCTGAAATGTATAGACAGAGCTTGGAATAAGAAAGAAAAACAGGGGCTACAAATACCAGCCATAGGACGAGATAACAAGGAAGAGAATAATTAAGTTCTCCAATCACAAGGTGTAGAGTGGCTAAATCGATTTTTTTTAAAAGTCCCAACTCTATGCTGTCTACAAGAGACTCATTTCAGCTTTAGGGACACATGTGGGCTCAAAGTGAAGGGATAAAAAATGGTATTTCATGTAAAAGGAAAGTAAAAGAGAGCAGGGGTAGCTATATTTATATCAAATAAAATACACTACGTCAAAAGTTTTAAGGAGACATAAAGAAGGTCATTATATAATGATAAAAGGGCCAATTCATCAAGATAATATAAATATAAATATAAATATATATATACATATATATATGCATTCAACATCAGAGCACCTCAATACATTAAGCAAATACTAATAGATCTGAAGGAAGAAACAGATAATGATACAATAACAATAGGGAACTCCAATACCCCCCACTGTCACCAAGGATAGATCGCTCAGAGAGAATAGCAATAAGGAAATGCTAGACTTGAACTATACCTTAGACATAACAGACATATACAGATGATCCCATTAAAAAACAGCAGTTTCTCAAGCACACATGGAATAATTTTCCAGGATTAATCATATAATAGATCACGGAACAAGCTTTAGTAAATGGAGGAAAGCTGAAATTACACTAAGTATCTTTTCTGATCACAAGAGTGTTTAAAATTAGAAATCAATAACAGGAAGAAAACTGGAAAATTCACAAATATGTGGAAATTAAACAACACATTCTTGAACAACCAATGGATAAAAGAAGACATCGAAGGGAAATCAATATACTGAAATATATAAAAATAGAAATATATCCAAATTTACAAGCTGCAGCAAAAGCAGTTCTAAGATGGAAGTTTGTAGCAATAAATGACTACACTGAAAAAAAAAGAAATCTCAAATAACCAACCTAACTTTACACCTCAAGGAACTACAACAAGAATAAGCCTAAAGTTAGCAGAAAGAACAGAATAACAAAGATCAGAGCAGAAATAACTAGAGAATAGGGAAACAATAGAAAAGATCAACAAAACTAAGAGCTAGGTTTTTTGTTTTTTGGTTTTTGTTTCTTAGGGGGATTAAAAAAAAAAATAGACTAACCTTTAGCTAGACCAAGAAAAAAAGTGAGGACTCACATAAAATTATAAATGAAAGAGAAGACATTACAACAGATACCACAGAAATACATAGGATTATAAAAGATTACTAAGTACAATTATATCCTAACCAATTGGACAACCTAGAAAAAATGGACAAATTCCTAGAAACATACAACATGCCAATAATGAATTATGAAGTAGTAGAAAATCTGAATAGACCAATGAGTAAGGAGATTGAATCTGTAATCAAAAACTTCCCAACAAAGAAAAGCCCAAGACCAGATTGCTTCACAGGTGAAGTCTACCAAACATTTAAAGAAGAATTAATGTTAAAGGTGTCTCAGGCTGGTTTCTTTTATTACTAATTTATGTGAAGGCTTCCTGATCTTAATGGTAATTTTATATTTCATTCATCATCTAACACGGAGTCATTCTGATAATAAAAATATATAGTTCTCTTCCTAATTACACAAGAAATGTTGGCTTATTGTAGGATATTTGAAAAATTCAGAGAAGTCCAACTAAAGAATCCTACAATCCCACCTTCCAGAGTGAAGAAATTGTATCCCCCAATTTTAATGGAAAAAAAAAAAAACCCTCTATGTATACAAAAAATAAGGTTAAATACAATGAAGGAGTAAAATATGACTATAACAATGAAGATTTAAAAAGATTTTTTTTTAAAAAGGTATTGTTAAGATAAACTAGTTAAACAATAAAAGAGGGAAAAGGAAAAATTTTAAAAAATAGCATAAGAAAAAAAATAAAATTAAAAAAAGTTAACCTTATAAGACTAAAGGATCATGGTGAAAGAGCCATGAATTCTGTGCATTGCTTTCCCCTAGCTGTTCTCGTTGTTCTGCTGTTCTCATTGATTGGTGAATTTGGTCTTGGTTGGATGTTCTTGCTGATCTACTGATAGACCAAAATATACCCTAAATCTAGCACATGGCTTTGTTCTAGTCGTCAGCCTGATCACATTCTCTCTCTCTTTTTTTCCAACCAACTTATCAATTCTTCCTAGAGCTTTTTTAAAATTTTCATCTTTACAGTCACATTCCATCCCTTCATCATGTTTATCCTTATTTTTGTACATATATGTTTTTCTTTCCTTAAAATTTTGGGGGGTAGTTTCTTCTAAAAGACCAGAATACACCTAAAAAGTGGGTGTCTCTGTTCTATTCACCAGTCTAATATATATATTTTTTTATTTTTTATTTTTTTTATTTTTCCCCCCTTACTTCTCCCCCTGGTTTCGAGTCTCTTCTGATTTGGTTAGCATACATTTTTCTGGAGTTGTTGCCACCCTTTTAGTATTTTGTTCTTTTAGTATTTATTTTTATATATCCTTTCAGTATCTGTTCTTATCTAGATAAAATGACAAGGTGGAGAAACTCACCACAAAAAAAGAACAAGAGGCAATACCGGAGGCTAGGAACCTAATCAATATGGACAGTGGTAATAACTAGAGTTCACAATGATTATCAAGGTGCAAGCTGGCCTCGAAAAAGACATGGAAGATATCAGAGAAACCCTGTCTGGAGAAATGAAATCCCCTTCTGGAGAAATAAAAGAACTAAAATTTAATCAAGTTGAAGTCAAAAAAGCTATTAATGAGGTGCAATAAAAAATGGAGGCTCTTACTGCTAGGATAAATGAGGCAGAAGAGAGATTTAGTGATATAGAAGACCAAATGATGGAGAATAAAGAAGTTGAGCAAAAGAGAGACAAACAATTACTGGACCACAAGGGGAGAATTTGAGAGATAAGTGATACCATAAGATACAACAATATTAGGGAAGCCTGGGTGGCTCAGTGGGTTAAAGCCTCTGCCTTCAGCTCAGGTCATGATCCCAGGGTCCTGGGATCGAGCCCCACATCAGGCTCTCTGCTCAGCGGGGAGCCTGCTTCCTCCTCTCTCTCTCCTTCCTGCCTCTCTGCCTACTTGTGATCTCTATCAAATAAATTAAAAAAAAAAAAAAGATGCAACAATATTAGAATAATTGGGATCCCAGAAGAAGAGAGAGAGGGGCAGAACATATTTTGGAATAAATTATAGAAGATAATTAGCTTAACATGGCAAAGGGAACAAGCATCAGAATTCAGGAGGCACAGAGACTCCCCCTCAAAATGAATAAAAATAGGCCCACACCCCATAAACTAATAGTAAAACTTACAAGTCTAGGTGACAAAGAGAAAATCCTGAAAGCAGCTAAGGACAAGAAGTATGTTACATACAGTGGCAGAAATATGAGATTGGTAGGAGAATTATCCACAGAGACATGGCAGGCCAGAAAGAACTGCCATGACATATTCAAAGCACTAAATGAGAAAAATATGCAGCCAAGAATACTATATGCAGCTAGGCTATCATTGAAAATAGAAGGAAAGATAAAAAACTTCCAGGACAAACAAAAACTAAAAGATTTGCAAACACCAAACCACCCCTATAGGAAATATTGAAAGGGGTCCTCTAAGTAAAGAGAGAGCTTAAAAGTAGTAGACCAGAAAGGAACAGAGACAATATACAGTAACAGTCACCTTACAGGCAATACAATGGCACTCAATTTATATCTTCCAGTAGTTACCCTGCCCCAATCAAAAGACACAGGGTATCAAAATGGATTAAAAAAAAAAAAAAAACAAAACCCATCGATATGCTGTCTACAAGAAACACATTTTAGACCCAAAGACACCTCCAGATTGAAAGTAAGGGGGTGGAAAACAATTTACCATGCTAATGGACATCAAAAGAAAGCTGAGGTGGCAATCTTTATATCAGATAAATTAGATTTTTAAGCCAAAGACTATAATAAGAGATGAGGAAGGACACCATATCATACTCAAAGGGTCTGTCCAAACAAGAAGATCTAAAAATTTTAAGTATCTATGCCCCTAACATGGGAGCAGCCAATTATATAAACCAATTAATAACAAAATCAAAGAAACATATCAACAACAATACAATAATAGTAGGGGACTTTAACACCCCCCTCACTGAAATGGACAGGTCATCTAAGCAAAAGATGAAACAAGGAAATAAAGGTTTTAAATGGCACACTGGACCAGAGGGACAACACAGATATATTCAGAATATTCCATCTCAAAGCAACAGAATACACGTTCTTCTCTAGTGCACATGAAACATTCTCCAGAACAGATCACATCCTGGGTCACAAATCAGGTCTTAACTGGTACCAAAAGATAGGAATCATTCCCTGCATATTTTCAGACCACAAGGATTTGGAGCTAGACCTCAATCACAAGAGGAAAGTTGGAAAGAACTCAAACACATGGAGGCTAAAGAGCATCCTTCTAAAGAATGAATGGGTCAACCAGGAAATTAAAGAAGAATTAAAACAATTCATGGAAACAAATGAAAATGAAAGCACAACTGCTCAACATCTGTGGGACACAGCAAAGGCAGTCCTGAGAGGAAAGTATATAGCAATACAGACTTTCTCAAGAAACAAGAAAGGTCTCAAGTATACAACCTAACCCTACACCTAAAGGAGCTGGAGAAAGAACAGTAAAGAGAGCCTAAACCCAGCAGGAGGAGAGAAATAATAAAGATCAGAGCAGAAATCAATGAAGTAGAAACCAAAAGAACAGTAGAACAAATCAAGAAACTAGGAGCTTGTTCTTTGAAAGATTTAATAAGATTGATAAACCCCTGGCCAGACTTATCAAAAAGAAAAGAGAAAGGATGCAAATTAATAAAATCATGAATGAAAGAGGAGAGATTACAACCACACCAAAGAAATACAAACAATTATAAGAACATATTATGAGCAAGTACACGCCAGCAAATTTGACAATCTGGAAAAAATGGATGCATTCCTACAGACCTATAAACTACCAAAACTGAACCAGGAAAAAATAGAAAACCTGAACAGACCCATAATCAGTCAGGAGATTGAAGTAGTCATCAATAATCTCCCAAGAAGCAAGAGCCCAGGGCCAGACAGCTTCCTGGGGGAATTCTACCAAATATTTAAAGAAGAATTAATACCTATTCTCCTGAAACTGTTCCAAAAAATAGAAATGGAAGGAAAACTTCCAAACTCATTTTATGAGGCCAGCATTACTTTGATCCCAAAACCAGACAAAGACCCCATCAAAAAGAATTACAGACCAATATCCTTGATGAACACAGATGTGAAAATTCTCACCAAAATACTAGCCAATAGGATCCAACAGTACATTAAAAGGATTATTCACCACAACCAAGTGGGATTTATTCCTGGGTTGCAAGGTTGGTTCAACAACTGCAAATCAATCAATGTGATACAATACATTAATAAAAGAACAAGAGCCATATGATATTCTCAATAATGCCGAAAAAGCATTTGACAAAGAATAGCATCCTTTCTTGATCAACACTCTTCAAAGTATATGGATAGAGGGTACATACCTCAATACCATCAAAGCCATCTATGAAAAACCCACAGCGAATATCATTCCCAGTGGGGAAAACCTGAAAGCTCTTCCCCTAAGGTCAGGAATATGACAGAGATCTCCACTCTCACCACTGCTACTGAACATAGTACTAGAACTCCTAGCCTTAGCTATAAGACAACAAAAAGAAATAAAAGGCATCCGAATTTTTAAAGAAGAAGTCAAATTCTCACTCTTTGCAGGTGATATGACACTTTATGTGCAAAACCCAAAAGACTCCATCTCAAAACTGCTAGAACTCATATAGGAATTCACTAAAGTGTCAGGATATAAAATCAGTGCAAGAAAATCAGCTGCATTTCCACACACCAACACCAAGACAGAAGAAAGAGAAATTAAGGAGTTGATCTCATTCACAATTGCACCCAAAACCATAAGATACCTAGGAATAAACTTAAGCAAAGAGGCAAAGAATCTGTACTCAGAAAAGTATAAAGTACTCATGAAAGAAATTGAGGAAGACACAAAGAAATGGAAAATGTCCCATGTTCATGGATTGGAAGAACAAATATTGTGAAAATGTCTATGCTACCTAAAACAATCTACACATTTAATGCAATCCCTATCAAAATACCATCAATGTTTTTCAAACAAATGGACCAAATAATCCTAAAACGTATATGGAACCAAAAAGGACCCTGAATAACCAGAGGAATGTTGAAAAAGAAAGCCAAAGTTGGTGGCAACACAGTTCCAGATTTCAAGTTCTATTACAAAGCTGTAATCATCAAAGTACTGGAACAAAACAGACACATAGATTAATGGAACAGAATAGAGAGCCCAGAAATAGACCCTCAATTCTATGGCTAGCTAAGCTTCAACAAAACAGGAAAGAATGTCCAATGGAAAAAAAAGACAGTCTCTTCAATGATGGTGTTGGCAAAATTGGACAACCACATGCAGAAGAATGAAACTGGGCCTTTTCCTTACACCATACACAAAAAGTAGACTCAAAATGGATAAAAGACCTCAATATAAGACAGGAATCCATCAAAATCCTTGAGGAGAACACAGGTAGTAAACTCTTCAACCTCAGCCACAGCAACTTCTTCCTAGGAACATTACCAAAGGCAAGGGAAGAAAGGGCAAAAATGAACTATTGGGACTTCATTAAGATTAAAAGCTTTTGCACAGCAAAGAAAACAGTCAACAAAACCAAAAGACAACTGACTGAATGGGAGAAGATATTTGCAAATAACATATCAGGTAAAGGGCTAGTATCCAAAATCTATAAAGAACTTCTCAAACTCAACACCCAAAGAACAAATAATCCAATCAAGAAATGGGCAGAGGACATGAACAGACATTTCTGCAAAGAAGACATCCAGATGGCCAACAGACACATGAAAAAATGCTCCACATCACTCGGCATCAGAAAAATACAAATCAAAACCACAATGAGATACCACCTCACACCAGTCAGAAGTGACTAAAATTAACAAGTCAGGAAACAACAGATGTTGACAAGGATGTGGAGAAAGGGAAACCCTCCTACACTGTTGGTGGGAATGCAAGCTGGTGCAGCCACTCTGGAAAACAGCATGGAAGTTTCTCAAAAAGTTGAAAATAGAGCTACCCTACAACCCAGCAATTGCACTACTGGGTATTTACCCTAAAGATACAAATGTAGTGATCCAAAAGGGCATGTGCACCCGAATGTTTATAGCAGCAATGTCCACAATAGTCAAACTATGGAAAGAACCTAGATGTCCATCAACAGATGAATGGATAAAGAAGATGTGGTTTGTGTATATGTATATACACACACATACACAATGGAAATATATATCGTATTTATGTGTGTGTATATACACACACATACACACACATACACACAATGGAATACTACGCAGCCATCAAAAGAAATGAAATCTTGCCATTTACAACAATGTGGATGGAACTAGAGGGGATTACGCTGAACAAAATAAGTCCTTCAGAGAACGACAATTATCATATGATCTCTCTGGTATGAGGAATTTGCAAGGCAGGGTGGGGGATTTGGGGGTAGGGATGGAAAAAATGAAACAAGATGAGATCGGGAGGGAGACAAACCATAAGAGACTCTTAATCTCACAAAACAAACTGAGGGTTGCTGGGAGGTGGGTAGGTAGGGATAGGGTGGTTGGGTTTGGACATTGGGGAGGGTATATGATATGATGAGTGCTGTGAAATGTGTAAGCCTGATGAGTTCACAGACCTGTACCTCTGGGGTAAATAACACATTATGTATTAATAAAAATAATATTTAAAAAATTCTCTCTCCCTCTTTCTCTGCCCCACCCTCAAATAAATAAATCTTTAAAAAATAAATATTAAAAAATAAAGATTTGTAAGAGCCTATAGTGCTAAAACGTGAAATGCACAAGAGCTGACTTGTATGCATGAAATAGGTCTCTTCCCTCAGAAGAGGGAGTGGTTTAAAATTTTTTACAAAAGAGAAAACAACCTTAATCAGCAGAATAGTTTCCAACATAACTGCATTCTCAAAGTCAGACTAGAGGAAACAACTTGGATGCTTACTTAACAGGCCTTGCCAACAATGGCTTCTGAGACTAAAAAGAATGGAGCTTTTTGTTTTGTTTCCAGCCTACTTTGTAATAACTACTGAAATGGGATTTCCAATATACTCTCTGCTTCTACATTCATATCCTCATTTCTTCCCTCTTCTTTGCCTCCAACAGTTGAAGAGTCTCTCACATTTGATTACTGGCAACTGTTCCTGTGATTCATTAGTTGAATCCTATTTCCCATAATACAAGTTATTTCACTTTTCTGACTGTAGCACTGGAACACTGTCTGTCCTGGAACACTCAGGTAATATAATTGAATGATACTGGATGAAAGGAAATGTAGCTTTTAGCACTACATGATGGTGTCTTTGGGAGGGTCAATTTATGAATGAGAAAGTTCAGCGAGGCTCTAAGCTCTGTGAAGGTGGTAGCCATGCTCTCCTCCCCTCATTACCAATACCTAACACGAGTCTGGCAGCTGACACCTGAACGGTGACAATCACATCTAAATTGAATTGAAATGAAGTTCAGTGATGTCTTTAGGCTCCATAAGGCTATACCATCATTAAAACCTGGGTTCCAAATAGGCTAGCAGTTTCAGAAACTCCTGTGTGGCATGTGCCCATCTGCCGTGGAAACAGACCACAGCTTTCACCGAGAGAGAGCAGTGGGAGATGGAGGTGGCACACCCCACAATTGGGTGTGAAACCTGGTGAGACTTGGCAGCTGCTCTGAGCCAAGGGGGAAAGAAACCACTCTGTCTTTAAGGACAGGATTTCTGGAGAGGCCTGCTCTCAAAATCGTAGAGCAGCGACAAGTCACCACAAATCTGTCCTTGGCAAAACAGACTGCAAAGTGAAGCAAGGCATAACGTAAAAGACGCCCCCAACTTCTGCATGGAAATATTGCCACAGGATAACATCTGAGGAGCCAGAGTTTGTACCTCATTACTGAAGAAGTCTAGCCTCGTCCTCAGTTCACCAAAACCTACCACAAGGCAAAATAAGGGTGTTCTTGAGCAGTCTGAGTAGGTAGGTAGGAACCTATTTAAAAATACGTGTAAAATTGGAATGATTCCATGATCTCAGTTCCCAGCTGGAAGCATTTGAAACACCCTCTGCCTCCTAAGATAGAGGCAACAACTACACACCCTAAATCTAAATGTTCAGGGTCAAGAGAGGTCCTGGGGAGAAAATTAATGCCTTTTAGGGGTGGAGACAGAGTAGCCAAAAAAGAGAGTTCCCTTGGGGCTCAGTGACCCCAAGATGGCCCCACCCTGCTGTGTTCTAAAGGCTCCGACATATTCAGAAGTCTTTCTCATACAGTAGCTTCTGAAAGATGTTTTTTTGTTTTCCCGTTTCAGAGATCTTTTGCCTGGTCTGGCAAATAAAGTCATCATTTATCAACCTAATGCATAAAACATTTCCAACCAAAATGTAATTCAGTTGCATCAGAGAGAAGGTTCCAGCACAGTTTTTCCAAGTCAGTAGGAAAACCAAGTGGTAAGCATGAGAAACCCATTCTGAAAAGCAGAAGCCGAATGTAGTTCCCTCCCACTCCAGTCAGAGTACAAGACACCTAGGAAAACCTCGGGAAAACACAATGCAGGAGAAAATGAACATTCAAAGGCCCAGGAAGGAATTGTGAAGTGCCGGAGAAGCCTCAAAGGGCATCACGTTAATGAGTGGTGATTAAAGAGAAAACCTGCAAGGAAACCAAGGATGTGCTAGAAGTCAACAGGAAATGGACCATGGTTTCAGAAGGTCAGCTGAGAGCTAAATGTGACCGTTAGTAAAGGAGGTCCATTCATTATAAGAGACACTCAGAGAATTTCTGGGTCCCAGACTTTCTTGTCAATACTGGATCTGAGAGTTACCTCGGAGAAGGCCTCTCTTCACAAGGCCAATCTCATACACCAAAGGTGCACCCTGGGCGCCTGGGTTTGAAAGACCTGTAGATGCATAGATCTATCCCGCTCCTGCCCATGGGTGTTTTTAATGGACTCAAAGGTGTAAAATGGCCAGGCTCCAGCCATAAGGCAGGAAAGCAGCTTTTTTGTCTTCACAGAAACCAAACATCTATTTCCTGCAAATCCAGATAGATAAGTATGGGGAAAACAAAACCACATTCTGGGGTCATCGGTCCAGCCCTGCAGCTTCTCAACAGAAATCAATGCAGTGAGTCAAAAGATTTGCCTGTCAAAATCAGCCTAAAGGGCAATGTCACCATCAGCACTCGCCAATGTCTGGTGATTTCTAGAAGCCATCGGTAAAAAAGGCAAAGCTACTGCCCAGGTCCCTATGTAGATTTTTCAGACAAGTTCATTTTCCCCAGGCTGCCAGGTTCAAAATGGGCTGGGTGAGCCCAAGTACCAAATCAAATGTGCTTAGCAGTATTGAATCCTGCTGGATTGCAACTCCACTGCCCAATGTCGGGAAAAGTGCTTAAATTAAGGCCCTAATGTCTCTTGTCAGAACACAAATGGATAAAGTCTTCTCCCACTTCTTGAGAAGAAACCAGGCCCTGAGATACCTAGGAACACGCTGGAACACTGCCCGCCACGGTTGTCTAAATTACCCAGCCAGGTGAGTCCATCCAGTTCTCATCTGCAAGGTGCTCTGAAGCAATACAGACGCGCAGAGCCCGTCCACACTGACAGACTTAGCAGCTCGCAAAGCGCGCGTGATTAAAACTAATGGATATGCATGGGAGGGGTGTGTGTGTGTGTGTGTGTGTGTGTAGGCAGGAGGGGGTGTGGCTTTTGGTACAATCTTGCTCCTCTGGTATGGAACATTTACACCGCTGGTTCTCATTTGCAAAATGAAAAAAAAAAAAAAGCAGAAGAATAAACAGAAAACATGCCTTCGGTTGCTTCTGCCAACATCAGAGCAAAGCTTTAAGGAGCTTCTAGGCAGTAGAACTTGGCACTGTGCTTTATAAGTTGGTAAAAATTCTTGTGCCAAATGGTTCAGGGAGAATATGCCTATGACTCTGCAGGAAGACTTTCCCAAAAAGCCCACCCCCTTGCAAAGGAGTCTTCCATAATGCCTTTGCCATGGAAATCCACTGGGATTCCATGGCACTGGGGACCAGCATCTTTTCCTGGCATGAGACCTTGCTGAGTGAAATGTGTGTATAGCACACACACATGCTATTGAGTGTGCACTCGAATTCTGTCTGACTCTCCCCAAGATCCAGGCTCAGACAACAGGAATGTGTCAGGACAATCACAGCATAGTTTTAAGATAAGGAGAGTGTTTTCCTGGCAGGCCCCAGCAGATCACACACTGGACAAAGCCACCTGGTAGCACCAAAGCCCGAGTCAAAGCCTATGGCCTATGTGAGTGATTGGCCCCCAGAATGTCAGAAGGATTTCACTGCAGTCTTCCTTGGCAAGTGAACTGTTCTAGCTTCCATCTCAAGGACATTACTGACCCTGGACAGCAAATCTGCCCTACATCTAGTAGACACTGAATGCTCGTTTGAACGCCAAGTGGAGGGACAGAAGGAAGAAAAATCTGGAATGGTGCTGATAGCAGAGGTCTACACAAGGACTTACGTATAGCGGAGAAAAAACTCGCAAGTTGGAACCAGGGTCATGACTGGTCTTCATCTTTAAAGATAGGGACAAAAGTATCACTCAGCCAGCAATTCATTTGACATGAGACAGGGGACAGTCTTAAGTTTCTGTAGGAGAACTACACTCTCGTTCCACTAACCTCAAGAAGCTTGTAATCATAATACTCATAGGGGTGTTTTGCATTTTACAAAATGCTGTTGCATATATGAATAAGGAAATAAGTAATAGGAGCATAAATTGAGACTAAAAGAAATCACCGATTGCTATATAATAATATACTGAATGACTTGGACCAACAGTAAACACAGGGAGAGAAGACCTGCTTCTGGTCAGAATGGATACCAAAGCCAAGTTAATGGGACAGAGGAGGTTTGAAAGATGGCAAAGTGGGAGAACCAGTTTATATTATCTTACCAGAGAATATAAGCATCTTTTTTTTTCAGATAACAAACTATATTTTGAACGTTCTATGTTCCAGGCAATGTGCCAGGAGCTGGATTTATAGCTGTAGAAAAAGACAGTCTCTACCCTTGCAGTAGGCAAGATGGACAATGTGTAAGTTAAAAAGTAAATAAACAAGATAATTAGATAATGCAATAAGTGCTGTGAAGGAAACTGACCGATGATGTGACAGGAAATTTTTTTTTAACTCTCTGCCATGTGACACTCAGCATATAGCAAGCACTCAGTTAATTAAATATGTGGTAACACAAAACTACACAATACTTCAGAATAAAAGACCCAATGACAAGTTCACCAACTCTTCCGCAAGTAGAATCCACCAAATGTAAACTTTTGCCAGCTGGCGACCCTCAAAATGCGATGGCTCTCTTCCTAACGCACTGTTCCCCCACAGCCCGAGCCAAATACACAATCAAATTAGAACAAAATAAAGAGGGCAGAAGAGTCAAATGGTGTGTAAGAAAAATGAATAAAACATTTTTATGTTATTGTTGAGGCAAAATTATGATTAAAATGGAAAATTCCTAATATATTCTCCAGTCACGACTTTGGAAAGGTATAAAATGATGTTGGAAAGACAAAGATTGGCTTCCTGAGGTCAGGATGCAACTTCCTGAAAAATGAGATAATCCAAATAAAATAACAGTCGTATAATTAGAAGTATGTGCCAAAAAAACAAGTCGACTGATTCCTTGTCATTTCTTCATTAAGTAAGACCATTTGATTTGCATTCCAGGTCACAGTTTTAGTGTCAGGCACGCTGCGCCCCAGTCAGAGATTTAGATCCTGTTTCCCCAGCATTAACCCTCTGAAGAGAATAGCTAGAGCCAGGGGACTCCTGTGAAGAACAGGGGTCAAAGGCAGCAAGATGTGTTCACAGGTTTACAATATGGACATTGATGTGCTTCTCCCTTCTGCATTTCATGTAGATGACCCTCTCTCCAGGTTGAGTGAGCCTGTCTTCCATGGCAGTGGCAGGAAGATCATGACAAAAGAAAGGAAAGAGAAAAAACAAGATAATATTCATCATTTGATATCCAAAATAGGATTTTTCATCAAGACAGTACACTTGAGAGCAGGCTATGTCAAGAAAGAGCATATTCTATAATTTTGTAGAAAATCAAAAAGCAAGCCTACAGAACTCAGATCATATAGTATCTTCTATATGCAGAAAATATAATCCTTTGGTCTACTGACAACGAGGCTCTGAGCTCCATATGACAAAGCAGAGGAAAATTCCCAAAAACTTTTCCCTCTGTTCTACAAGATTTTAGGAGGGCTAAAGAAAGCCCTCTCCCGGGGTGCCTGGGTGGCTCAGTGGGTTGGGGCCTCTGCTTTCGGCTCAGGTCATGATCCCAGGGTCCTGGGATCGAGCCCCGCATTGGGCTCCCTGCTCAGCAGGGAGCCTGCTTCCTCCTCTCTCTCTGCCTGCCTCTCTGCCTACTTGTGATCTCTGTCTGTCAAATAGATAAATAGAAGAAAAAAAAAAAAAAAAGCCCTCTCCCTTGCTGGCTAAATGGAGATGACAGAGCAAAGAACAAGAAGGTCTTAAGGCAGTGTTGTCCAACATAACTTTCTGCGATGATGACACATTTTATGTGTGTGTTGTCCTATATGGTAATCACTAAATACATTTGACTCCCAAGCACTTGAGAGGTAGCTACAATAACTAAATTTTAATATTTTAAATAATTTAAATAGCCAAGTGCGGCTAGTAGGGTGCCATATTGGATGGCACAACCCTGGTGGACAATGAAGGCCCATAAAGGAAGAGGTCTCTATCAATCCAGTGCTTAGAAGAGAGTCATCCAGGAGAACCTCATGATGTCCCTCAGGCTGTGAAGTGAATAAGAGACAAATATGTACTGTTCTAAGATCTGGAAGGCTGTTACAGCAGCCTCCTACTGATGGGTTCTTGCATTCAAACTTTTTTATAGATGGGAAAACCAGGATACAGAGGAATGAATAAAACATTTTTATGTTATTGTCGAGGCAACATTATGATTAAAATGGAAGATTCCTAATAGATTCTCTTGCCCAAGGTCCGATGGCTACAAAATGGTAGAACTAAGTCAGGTGGTCTGACTAGAGGGCGCTCACCCAGTGCTCTCAGAATCGCTGCTATACTACAGTCCCACAGAATGTATGTGAGCAAAAGAAAAGAAGCAGTTCATGGCCCAGACATCATTGCTTTACATTAAAAGATTACATTCGTAAATTTGCTAAATTACATAATCTCTTTGCCGCGTGAATCACGAGTAATCAAATCCTTAGACAGCCTTACCAATGACAGGGAGCAGGCACGCACAGAAACTGCTGTCTGGGTTCTTTGGTAACGACAAGACACTCTGCCATAGGCACACAATGAAAATGAGTCAGTTGTGCCCAGACCGAAGGAACGAAGCGTTCTGTAAATATGAAACAGATGGGATTTCCGGAGCTGTTCTCGTGCATTTTAGCAGTTTTCAAGTGAGCTAGGTTTTAAAAACCCACTGCTTTTTCACCAGGGTTTGAGTTGATTTGAACGAACAGCAGCTGTCCAGGCCTCTGAAATTGTCCTCAGCATTGCTCATTCACACTATCATTCAGACAATGGATGTTCTCATCTCCCTGAATGCTCATCTCCCCTGGGCACTGACTGAGAAATCAGACTTGGAAAAAACAACAACAACAACAACACTGTGACCTTACCATTTCTTTCCCTGAGGTCTTGTACATACTTGTGTATCTGTATATAATATGATAATGTTGTCTCACGTAGAGAGTGTTTATAAACATCTTTATGCGCCTTCTCATAATAAAGATAAAGATACTGTTTATCGAGTATCAACTTTTTAACAGGTAATTTATCTATATCATCTTTCATAAATCTAACAAAAGTGAGAACATATTAGCCACATTCAGTATTCATAGTAAGTGCTCATACAGTCTTTGCAATGAGCCAGGAGTCTTCCCAAGTAAATTCATGTAGTCATTCAGTCATCATAAAAAATAAATACAATAATCATCATCCCTGTTCCATAAGTTAGAAATTGAGGTAAAAGGAGTTAAACAGTTTGCCTAATGTCACAGGACTGACAAGCAAAAGAGTCAGAACTTTCAAACCCAGGCATTCTGACTCCAGAGGCTATGACCTTCACCTCTTTGCTCTACCGCCTCTCAGTTTACATCAGAAAGCACTTGCTTAAGATTACAAAGCTAATACACGATGGAGCCCAGTTCAAAATCCAGTTCCATCTGATTCCAAATGCCAGCCTCCTCCCCTCTACCCCTTATCGGTGTTTCCCCAGACATCCCTTGTCCTCAGAATCACTTTCATAACTGGCTCAAGGAGGAGCCCAAGCCCCAGCAGGCTGTCCTGAGACCTGGGAAACCATGGAAACAGAACACTAAGAGCCACAGGTCATTCCCACATGAGGGAACCTGAGAACCACTGCTGGGGCCCAGAGGGCTTGCTCCTTTAGACTCCTAGCTCTTCCGCAGTGGGCTCCTGGCCCCCCATGGCAGTGCAGTCAGTTCCACGGAGCGCCATGGGAGGAGACTGAGTAGCACAGTTTCATGGGCTCTCACCACGTCCAACTGTGTGAGTGAAGAAGGCAGGATGTGTCCGGACATGTGTCGTCTAAGTATGTGTGTCTGCACCTTCCTGCCCTGTTTCCTTTCTCAGCCATAGGGCTCGTCTGTTCCCTAGGTAGCCTCCACCCCGTCACCCCCTGGAGGGAACTTGAAGTTGATGGGCCAGCTCCAGAGAGGACAAGTCAGTCCCTGCCAGAGTCTGACAGGCCAGAGAGGATGTGTTGGGTGTGGGGCGGGGGTGGGGGGGTCGGGGGAGGGGGAGGTACTAGGTACCTCTGGGTACCAGGCTCTGGGTTCCAGGACAGAAGGGGGAGAGGGGCAGCCACCCAACCACCGGCACCAGCCCAAGGAAGGACTCAAGGTATTAAAATACAATCTTTGTCTTGACTTTGCTACTGAATCTGCATGGGAGTGGATGTGAATTCTACCACTTCCAGCTACCGACCCTCTGGTCCCTTTTATGACCCTGTTCTTCCTCCCTCCTGGGGTTGGTTTGGGGTTTTTTGTGTATTTGTCTGGCCATAACCTGAGCACTGGGATATCCCCGGGTGTGTATAATGTCGGAGGATGTGAATGGTGGGAACAAAGTGCTCTCAGGGAAGAAGCAGATGGATGAGACCAGGTGAGAAATCAGAGGTGTCCAAGGACAAGCTATACCAACAGGAAGTAGCATGGAAAAGTGATTTTGAAAAACAAAACAAAGCAAAACAAAAAAATTGACTCGGAATTAGGAAACTGAGCCCTTTAGGCCTCACTCTTTTACTTGGCAGCTTTTTGGCCCTGAGCAAGTCAAGGACACTTCCTCCATGTGTATTCCCTCACCTCTAAAGAGTGGGCCGGATTATCTAACCTCTTGGTTCTCTGCCCATTCTAATATTCTAGTTTTTTAAAGGCATATTCCATTAACTATGAGGCACTGATAACAACTGAAAAAATTCAAGTGCATTGTAAATTTAAAGGACAGAGAGGAAAATTTCAACGGAGACCTCGGTAGGTCTTTCCCCAAAGTACAAATAACTACCACGGAACATGATAGCCTGTCAGGCCCCATCACGTCATCTCCCTTGAGGCACAGCAACCTCAATCTTGGCCTCTCCACATTCCCACCCACTCCCAGGGCAACATCTGACCTGGATTACAAGGGAGACTTGGAATTTGCAACCTTATTACCTAGTAATGTGGCTAACCATTTCCAGAAATATAAATTTCAAGCACAGCATGACAGGTCAGAGTTGAGTCAGCAGGAAGAGCAGCACACAATGGCCGGTGAGGGCCACAGTGAGCTTCCACTCAGAAACCTGAAGCCTCTTGCCTATCTCTCCCTTCACCAGGCCACGCGTGGATTCAGGCAGAACTCTGTGAGCCTGCGCTCAGTTAAAATGAATCTGACCAACCCTAGCAAAGAAGACTCAAACACCCAGAGGAAAGCCCTGGCCGAAAGCACGGGTTTCAGGGTTTAGAAGGGCACTTAGCAATGACTGAGGACACACCCTTATATCAAGGGAGAAAGAGCCTTGGACACCCAGAAATAGACGTGTCACTAAGCTTTGATAGATTTATTATCAGTTATGCTAAATCTGGATTCTTTGCCAGTTCAGAGTTTTGGAGAATTGTTGGCGGTATCTTTGTCACATACATAGGAACCAGAATTCCTGAATCATAACAACTAATTTCCCTCCTTCTAAAACGTTTCCATGTTTAAAAAAAAAATCTCTTTGGAGCCTCACCACAAACAAACAAAAACCCTGTGTAGTCGGTATTATAATTCTCCTTCAGGGATGAGAAAACAGGCCAAAATTACATGGCTAGGAAATGAAAGAGCCAGGATTTGAATGGAAGCCTTATGTTTCCATGCCCCAGATTTCCTCTGCCATCCCATAGCTGTTCCCACAAAAAGTGTGTAGCCCAGGTAACAGAGCAAAGAACACAAGAGTCTGTAAAATGATACGCCAACGTTAACATATATCTAGAACACACTATCTGGCCAAACCAGTTTGCTGTCAGCACCCATTCTTATGAGGAAGAACTAGTTTTTAAGGACCCTGACATCAACCCTGTTATTACCCGCCATCCTGGTAGACTCACACAGTAAGCAAGGCGAATGAATACCCACCCACTGGGTTTTATCTCATCCACCCCAGGGCAAACTCTGAAATTCCTGCTACAACATCGCCCACTACCTGTTAAAATGTTCTTTAAGCTTGTAATAGTTAATTGACATCTATACTATTGAAGAAAGGGTCTGAGAGCTGCACACTTGGCAGGAAAGATAAATAACAGGTTCCCAGGGACCAGAGGTGGGGGGTAAGAGTTGCCAAGCAAGAGGAGAGACAGCAAAGACTGGGAGTGGGAAGGTGGGGTGCCTGGGGAGGATACTAATATTCACTGACTTCTATTTAGATGTCAGTCTTGCTGTTTGATGCTTACTCATTATCTAATTTTACCCTCATTACAATTGATATCAATGAAATTGATATGATTTTTTGAAATTGATATCAATCCCATATTACAGATGAGTGAGCTGAGTCCCAAAGTCGGTCTCCCTTATTCCACACTTTCTCTCGGGCCAATCCTTCAATTTTCGTACCTGAAGTTATTTTCTTCAGTAGTAATTAAATCCCACACACCACCCCTATGTAATGTGCTAGGTAAAGTTGGAGTGTCTCGCTTTATAGGTTGAAACGGAGAGAGTGAGACCAAAAGATCTAGTTGAGTCTAAGGAAGGAGGAAACTATACCTCATCTCACCAATATTTTAAGTTTTTCTGAAGCTATGCAGAAGTGTGACTGTAAGACACAGTTCTGTGCTGTCACTACTAGTGAATTTTCATCCAGATTGAAACTTTTCATGACAGGGAATGAAGAGATAGAACCTCACAGCCGTTTAAGCATGAAGGCACATGTTCCATATAAAAGTGAGTGTGGGTGAGAGAAAAGAGAAAGAGAGAAGAGATAGAAAAGGAGGAAAGAGAAAAGTAGGAGGAGTTGGCTAAGAAGAGAAACGACAATGTTGGTAACCAACCAAAAGGTGAACAACACACTTCTGAAGGCAGGGAGATGAGGAGTCCGGTTGTTGCTGTCGCCTTCATACCTTCAGTTATACAGAGAAAAAAAATGTATTGTGTGGGCAACTACAATGAGGTAAGAAAAAAAAAATGTTACTTGCATATAGAGTCTCAGTGAAGGGAGAAGTAGACAAAGTCTCAGTGAAGGGAGAAGTAGACAAAAACAAAATATTTTTAACAATACAGAGTCCTAGGGTAGGGGATGGGAGGTAAGGATCACAGTTTGATAACATGAGAAATGTTACAAATGTTGTACTTTAGAAAAAAAATACTGGGCTTCTCTCTTGGACTGAGGAGCAAGGGAGAGTTCTGATTAGATAAGATTACCCAGGTAAAGGTACAGAAGTAGATTTGTGCCTATGCCAAAAAAGGGGGGGGGAGGAATCCCTTAAAACTTCCAAAAGCATATACTTTATTATTTCATTCACTTTTAAGTAATATCTTAATAGATTTAAAGATAGAAGTAGCTTTGTATGGGAATAGATTTTCTGAACACATCTCACTGTATAATCTATTAAGAGATTTTTTATTAAGTACGTGTTATTTGCTTAGCATTCTTCTATGCCCTGATCTAATCATTCCTAAATATTTGCCTCAGAACCTACTCAACCAATATGATATATAAAAGGGTACTTGGCGCTCAACTCTTAAGAAGCATCATTGCATTCTAGAAAAGGAGTCCCCCCACCAATGACAGGGAAGACCTGTTTTTACTTCTTAAACCACTGAGAAAAATAATCCACCAGCTTTAATGTGCAACACAAAAGCCAAGTTAAAATCAGAAAACAAAAATAAAACAGAAACACTGTAATGAAGAGCTGTAACATTTGCTCCGTCTCTTTACTTCCTACTGGTTTGCGCCAATAAAGAGAAACGGATGACTGAATTCAGAGTATTTTATTAAATTAAAATTCCTTGGAACCAAAAAATTATTCTCTTGATTATGGTGTACATTACCATAAAAGATAAAGTCTAAGAGCCAGTTTCTAGTCCACAGTTGATTTAGAATCCAGAGGATTCTAAGAAAATAAAGGTTATCATTGAATGCTTTTCATTTCCCTGTGGTCACATATTTCTAATGAGTTCAATTTGGGGCTCTATCTACTTTTTTTTCAGTATTGTACACCTGGGAGTTTTACCACAAAATTATTTACAGTGGGGAGCCTCAAAATTACTTAGCTGTTCAAAACTTGAGTGGCTGTTTAAACGCACTCTGGGTAAGAATGTCTTGGGCTTAGTAGGTATTTGATAAAGGTATTTGATAAAGGTGTTAAATTAAATTAAATTGTTGATTTCAGTGACACCAACCTCAATTATTTACTGGGCTCTGCCGAGATCTCAGGTCCTAAAAGAAATTAGAAATGCATAGTAAACCATGACAGTATTTAATATGATGGGAGCCTAACTTAAATAACTTAATAAATGAGGAAATTACCAATACACAATGTATAAGGAAAAGTAGAAAAAAGAAAATCATGGAAAGGTCAGAGATATCACTAGTTCTCAGGAACTGGAAGCAGAACCTCAAATAATGCCAATTCTCTCTTAACTCTCCATTTCCGCTTCTCTTGGTGCGGACTTCAGTCTCTCTGGCCTCACAGACTTCCTCCACATGGAAAGAAACATGGATATTGCCAATCAAGAATTTGTCCTCCTATAGCTTCTAACTCCAGAAAAGGTTAACTCCTCCCAGTTTTAGTAAGAAACACCCCAAGGAAGTTATCTGATTGGCCCAACTAGATTCAAGTGTCCGCCCATCAACCAATCAGCAGTGTCTGGAGGAGCAGGGATTCCTCCTGCATCCCAACAATTAGAGCAATGAAAGGGACAGTAGCCAAAAGAATGGAGAGTCTTCTGCTAGAGAGAAGAGGAGTGGTGCAGCACAAAGTAGCAGGTGCTCACAGCGATAAAAACTGAAAACTAAAACAGTGATGATACCCACAAACAGGTCATTTTTACTGATAGGTATCTTTGTTATTACTAGAATAATAAAACGGTGATGTGAGTTTAAGTCCGCCGCGGGTTATAAGTGGAACTAACATGTTTATAGCTCTTTTTAAAAAATGTGTTAAGATATAATCAGAGTGCAATAAACTACACATATTTAAAATGAAGACTGTGAAGCATTTTGACATATATATACAACCTTGAAACTGTCACAATCAAGAAAAGGAGGGGCGCCTGGGTGGCTCAGTGGGTTAAAGCCTCTGCCTTCAGCTCAGGTCATAATCCCGGGATCCTGGGATCCAGCCCCACATCGGGTTGTCTGTTAGGCGGGGAGCCTGCTTCCCGTCCTCTCTCTGCCTGCCTCTCTGCCTACTTGTGATCTCTGTCAAATAAATCAATTAATTAATTATTTTTTTTTTAAAAAAGGAACCCACTCATTAGCTCCAAGTTTCCTCCTGCACCTTTCTAGTCCCTGTCTTACCTACCTCCAAATTCCCCTCACATCTCAATTCCACCAATGATCTCTTTCTCTGTCACTGTAGTTTGCAGTTTTTAGTTTTCCTACAAATGGACTCATACAGTATGTATTTTCTTGTATGAATTATTTCACTCAACATAATTATTCTGAGAGGCATTGATATTGTACTATATACCAATACTTAATTCCTTTTCATTGCTTAGTAGGAATCCATTGCCTCAGACTGAATTGTGTCCCGCCCCTCCCCCACCTTCCCCACCAAATTCACATGTTGAAGCCCAAACCTCCAATACTTCAGAATGTGATGGTATTTGGAGACAGGGCTTTAGAGAGATAATGAAGTTAACATAGATCGTTACCTTGGTTCCTGATCCCAAATTACTGAGGTCCCTACAAGAAGAGGAGATTAGGATTTACTGACACAACAGTTTGTTGTGCACAAGCAGGGGAAAGACCATGAAAGGACAAGAATAGAAAGTGACCACATATAAGCCAAGAAGAGAAACCAAACCTGTCAAAACCTTGATTTT